>CM035113.1:83423706-83509099 GCA_020205505.1 Panax japonicus
GCTGAGGTGTCCTTAGGAAGACTACGATCATTGAGGTAGTCTTATGTTCGTTGAGTCTGTCCTGCGATCGTGGAGTCTGTCTGGCAGTCGTTGAGTCTGATCAGCATTTGTTAAGTCTGTCCTACGATCGTCGAGTCTGTCTGGCAGCCGTTAAGTCTGATCAGCATTCGTTGAGTCTGTCCTACGATCGTCGAGTCTGTCTGAATCCTTGTGATAAGTTTTTAGTAAAGCATTCTTTTAATGAAGCTCGGGAAGGGCCAACCTCTTGGAGAGATTCAAGGGTTAGGTTTGTTCCTGAGCTACCTCTTAGAGAGATTGCCTTGTTATGAAGCTTGTCATCACAGGATGAGATTTTGTCATCATCGAGTCTGCAGTAAGATGGTTGAGTCCTTGCTACTATCTTTGAGGTAGTTGTCTGTTCAGCTCTACGATTGTGAACTTTCCTTAATCAGGTCTACAATTCTGAGTTCAGCCTTTGTATCTGTCATGATTAGCACAATCTAGAGCATATATTTCATGGTTGTAGATTTAGCATTCCTAGCTCACTTATTAACTTATTAAATCTGGATTCATCTAGTGGTTTTGAAAAAACATCAGCAAGTTGATTTTTAGTAGGGATATATTGTAAAGATATAGTTCCATTTTGCACATGATCCCTAATGAAGTGATACCTTATTTCTATATGATTGGTCCTATAATGCATAACATGATTATGAGTTATTGCTATGGCACTTGTATTATCATAGTGTATAGGTATAGATTTGAAATCAAACTCATAGTCAGCTAGCTGATTTCTCATCCATAGGATCTGAGCACAGCAGCTGCGAGCAACAATATATTCGGCTTCTGCAGTTGAAGTAGACACTGAGTTTTGCTTTTTGCTAAACCAGGACACAAGTCTGTTTCCAAGAAGTTGACAGGTACCACTGGTACTTTTTCTATCTATTTTGCATCATGTAAAATCAGCATCTGAAGATCCTCTTTACAGCAGACAAATGTGACTCTTTAGGATTAACCTGAAATCTAGCACATATGCATGTTGCAAACATTATATCTGGTCTACTGGAAGTTAGGTATAAAAGAGAACCTATCATACCTCTGTATTGAGTTATATCAATACATTTACCATTCTCATCCTTGTCAAGCTTGGTTGCAGGAGCAATTGGTGTTTTCATAGGAGAGGCTATTTCCATGCCATACTTCTTTAGTAGATCTTTGATGTATTTGGCTTGGTTGATGAATATTCCTTCATCAGTTTGCTTTACTTGCAATCCAAGGAAGAAATTCCGCTCACCCATCATGTTCATTTCAAACTTGCTCTGCATTAGCTTAGAGAATCTCTTACATAACTTTTCGTCAGTAGAACCAAAAATGATATCATCAACATATATTTGAACTAGTAAGACTTTGTCTTTATGCTTTCTAAGAAATAGTGTGGTATCTACTCTACCTCTAGTGAACCCATTTTTTATTAAGAAGTTAGTTAGTGTTTTATACCATGCTCTAGGTGCTTGTTTAAGAGCATATAAAGCTTTATCTAATCTATAGACATAATTGGAAAGAGATGGATTGATGAAACATGGAGGTTGTTCTACGTAGACTTCTTCTTGAAGCTCTCCATTTAGGAATGCACTCTTGACATCCATCTGAAAGACTTTGAATATCATGTGGGCAACAAAGGTAAGAAAGATTCTAATGGCTTCTAGTCTGGAAACAGGTGCAAATGTCTCATCGTAGTCAATACCTTCTTCTTGAGAATAGCCTCATCATAATATAAGGTTAAATAGCCTTTTTATTCCAATCATCTTCAAAAGAATAGAATATCAACTTTTCTATCTTGAATGAGTTTACATGAAAGTATGTCAATACCATTACTTCGGTTAGAAAATTGTTGAGATATATTGATATTATTCATGAAGTTATCAGTTAATGCTTTCTAAACTATTTTGTTGTGGTATGGATTCTTATATAATGCTGTGAACGAACAACCCTTTTATAGGGGGAATATTGTACCAGACATATGATTCCGAAGGACATGTAAAGTTCCATTAGACTGTTATGTTGTGCACAATATATAGTACTTAGGCGGATCCCCTAAAGTACGAGTCTAGGATTTAAAACAGCTTTTATAAACTGTATATATCCATGGATTGTATTATTATTACTGTCAATTCTAGTAAAGAGTTCACTGGTCATTTGACCTTACAGCATGCTAAAGTCTAATTTTTTAAACTCAACATTTTTAATGAATTATCTTTTTCAGTATTTATTATTGAATCCTCATTGATATAATATTTCTGTTCCATTATATTTAGCTGCTTATTTCCTTGCTGAGCAAGCTTGTTGCTCACCCTTGCGTTAAATATAATGTTTTCAGTTAAGAATGAAGTTGCTAGTCCATCTGGTAAAGACAAAGGAAAAGGCAAAGTTGTGGAATAGTTTTTTATTAAGCGCATGTGCTTATTTAAGTAGTAAATGTAATAAATACTGTTAGTACTATGTTGTGTAATGATATTCGATTCGTAAGTTATGTAAAGGTCTATAGAACCTGGGATTTAAGCTATGTAATATAAAATAGTTTTCTTTTAATATGAATGGGTATATTAGTATCGTGAGCACCAAATTCGAGTTAGAGATAATCCAGATTTGGGGGCGTCACAATTAGCCTAGCATTGGTGGTTGGAGTGATTGAAGAGAAGAATATTCATTTCTTAATTGGAATGTGATCTCGCGAAATCTTTATGTGATGACTTGTGAGGGGTGGGGGTGATTGTTAGGATTCTCACATAAGAAGAATAATAAAAAAGTGAATTGAAACACTAATATACATAAATAGATTTAAAACCTATTGGACTTCGTCTTTCTAGAACAAGTTGGGTTCAACGCCCAAACTCCAACTTCTCAATTCTCTACAAACATATTGATGGTCATTGATTTCAAATTCATGAATCTCAGAGCACTAAGCACATCAACATGTTAAAAATCGTGCATAACCTAAAATTCCTATTGCCTTAAATTACTAGGTGAGAAACTTAAAAAAATCAAAAGAACACGCGTATCACACAAACCCTAATCTTAACTATTTAGCAAAGGCCATACCCTAGTAGAAGTCGGTAAAACATTGGATAATAACTAAATAAAGTTCACGTTCCTCATAGAATAAAGTGGCTTAATGTCAAATGTAAACCAAAAAATTAATTAATTAATTATCTAGTGTACTAATTGTGTTCACATTAATTGAATACAAATCATATTAAAATCAAGCTTGCAATTAAGGTATATATTACCCGCAATTAAGGCGGTAAAATGAGCAAATAATTTGGGCTCGATTCGTACTCGTTCGTCTAAAAAGTTCGATTCGAGCTCGACTCGAAATATAAATGAGTCAAATATGAACAAATTTTAAAGTTCGATAAATTACTCGAACCTCCTCAAATTATAATTTTCTATTGATACTCGGATCATATTCGTTCGAAAAGTTCAAACTGCTCGGGCTCGACTCAGAATTGTGCTCGACTCGGTAGTTAAATGAGCCTCAATCAAACCTTATTTTATACTCGATAAATTTTGTGAACCAAATCTGAGCAACTCAATACTCGGTTCGTTGATACCCTTACCCGCAATAGCTTGATAATATTTGCTAGCTCCAAATACTTTCTGGACAATAGTGAATTTGAACGGTTCATCTGGCGGAAAGTAGGGCGCTAACACGCAATTCTGATCGCATTTTCGACGGAGGGGTTTTGCATGCAGCACAAGGGCTCAGATTGACTGATGGTGGAGTTGAAATAGGAACATAACTTGAGAAAGAAAAAGAAGTTGAATATGGAGAGTATGAGAAATTTGTGGAATTGAATATCTGGTCATTGCAATCCATGTTTAGAGAGAAAGAGTAGAGAGAAAGAACTATTATACAAAATTATTAGGGGAAGGAGGGGAGGAGGGGAGGGGTGCTCTTTGCAGAAGCATAAAATATATAGAGAGAGGTGAAGCCGGCAAATGGGAGATCTTGGTGAATCCTGATCTTCTTTTTCAGCTCCCGCCACATTTTCTGTCTCATCTCATACATTAATATTCATTTACCAATTTTTACTGTAAATAAATATTAAGTATTATCTTGACAACAATTCATTAATAAATAAATTAGGTCTTATCTCATTTACTATTTCTAAACCTATTTGTTAATTCTATCAATACCCTGAGTAGGTCGGTCGGCTGTGGGAGAAAATGAAAGGGAAATACCTTAGTATGAAACATGCAAGCTGGTTTCCATTTTTTTTATTTGACTTGGGTCGATTTTAAGGTTTTGCATATGTATAATAATTCTTTCATATTTTCTTTATTCTTTTATTGATAATTATATCCGGGGGGACAGATTCAATTTTTATTTATTAAGGCTGACAATACTTTTTGAATAAAAAAAAAAATTACAAAACAGAAAAATAAATTAGGATAGATAGAAATAGGGATGTTTTATTAAGTATAAGCACAAAAGAAAAAAAATTATAGCATCTCGTCATTTCAATTTATATTAGTATAATATTTCTTCTGTTACAAAAAATTAAAAATATAGATAGATAGTACAATCATTTATTTACTCATTTTTCTATGTCTCCCCTTCTCTCCCAACCGTTATTATTAAATTAGTAACTTATTATTTTTAAGAATAAATAAGAAATTAAATTAAATTTACCAATGAAAAGAGAAGGGTATGAGAATATGAGATAAGAGTATTCATGTAATCATCTACTCATCATGTCCTTATGCCTCCCGTTCCTCTCTTATCTCCTTTTTCTCTCATTTCAATATCAGAAATGCTAGGTGGACCGGTTTCTAGTGACTGGGTTCGCGACCGGTCAATTTTTTTTTTTAGAACTCTCAAATAATTTATACGATTTATTGGAACTGAAATTTTTACAGAATCTAGTGATTTGGATGTCATTTGGATACATGTAAAAACAGAGATGCACAGTCTGTACAGCTCTGTTTTTTACATGTATCCAAATGACATCCAAATCACTGAATTCTGTAAAAATTTCAGTTCCAATAAATCTTATAAATTATTTGAGAGTTCTATAAATAAAAAAAAAATTGGCCGGTCGCCCCAAAAGCACTCTTTCAATATTTCCCTCCTGTATCAAGCACAAAAAGTAAAAAACTAAAACTGTAATACATTTTAATATTACTTCCTCCGTCTCAGGATAAAAGTCTTGATGAATTTTTCACGCATATTAATGAAATGACAAAATTACTCATAATAATATGTCATTAATTATTTTCAATGTGAGAGAGTGACTTTCCAGCTATTCAATTCAAAATATTCTTTCTCCATACTTATTAAATATGGAGAGAATTAGAATAAGAAAAGTAAGAGATATTTAATGTTACGGGTATAATAGGAAAACATGTGCAAAAGTTTGGTTATTAAAGGATAGTGGACATTTAACACGGGACTACCCAAAATAGTAATAAAGACTTTTATCATGGGACGGAGGGATTATTAGTTATTGACTAAAATGGTAGCCAGCAGCTTCACCGAATACTGAATAACACGTACTGGCTGCTAAGGCTGAAAACGAGTTGGACGGGTCGGGCTTGGATCGGAGTCGACTCGAAAAAAAATCGAACGGGACTCAAATTCGTATATGGGCGAGTCGATTTTGAGCAGTCTTCATTATTCGACTCTTTAGACGATCCGGATGTGAGAGGAGTACTACTCTGCTCGTTTTCTGCATGAGTAGCTCTATAGATTTCGAATCATTCGCCAGATCTTCGATCGAATACGTTTGATTATGGTTCGCGATTTGGGAGGCTGACGATTTCTCTTCCCCAGTCGGCCAATTTAGTCTTCTACTTCCTCTTACAGTCTAACTTCTAACTTCTTTAGTTCCCTAGTCTACGATCTTAGAGAATCGTAAGAGTCTGCCTTTAATTTATGTCTAGAAAATAATAATCTACAGTTTTCTATCATTTATTTTGTAGATAATCTCAAGATCTGCAGATGCATGGCTATGATTTAAGAGGATTGAAAGAGATATAATGCTTAACTTCAATTGTTGGTAAGTTATCAGTCTGTAAATTCATTTATATAACCCCAATTTTATTTTTCCCAAATCATACGAAACCCTAGTTTTATTTTCTTCTAAACTATCGACCTAAACTTCTTCAAAATGTCAAACTCTGAGTCTGTTATTGGTATTCAATTACTAACTAGTGTTAACGATAATGGTATGCATTATTTATGTCTTTTTCTAATTTTTGTGTGCAGTAGTAATGATATGCATTCATTTGCCTTTTCATATCTAAGTATTTGAGTACCTATAGTCATGTATTTGTTTGATTATGTTTTGTAAGGGTATATATTGAACTGAAGTCTCTCAACTCCGACTCAAGTCTCTCAACTTCAAACTTAGATATTTTTTAGTTTTGGAAATGATTTCTTAATAAAACCTTGATTTATTCATGCATCTCAAAGTTTATGTAGTTATTCATATATAGTTATGTAGTTATCAGCATTGTTGGTAAGTTATTAGTTTGCAAATTTATTTAACATCCTGTACTTCTGTTATTTATCTGTCTTTTTTTTTCAGATGGCTTGGTTAATCAATTAACACCAGTAGTTAATCCTTCTCAAGCCTCTGATAATGGCAATATTTCTGCCACCAGTGATGTTGTCATTGTAATAGACAATCCTAACGAAGGAGAGAAAGGTACTGTGGATGAAGAAAATAGAGAAGGAAGAAAGAAGAGAAAAACTTCAAAGGTTTGGTCTGAATTTAACATTATTAAATTACAAGATGGTACCAAAAAAATCAAGTGCAATTACTGTTTTGCTAAACTTGCGCATCAGACCACTGGTTCAACTAGCCATTTAAATAGACACATGTTAACTTGCACGGTTCGTTTATCTAAAATTGCTGAAACAAAACAGAGTGTGTTGGCTTACCCTACTATTGAAGATAGTGGTCAAACGAGTAATTTGACAAATTTTAGGTTTGACAAAGAGAGGACCAGAGATATTATGGCAAAAATGATTATGGTGCATAAATATCCCTTTAGAATGGTTGAGCATGAATTTTTCATTCTTCTCTTAAAATCTTTGAACCCTAAATTTGATCATATTTCTTGTGTTACTCTGAAGAATGACTGCATGAAAATTTATGCTTTAGAAAAGAAAAAAGTGAAAGCTTTGTTGTTTGGCATCGATAGAGTGAGTTTAACTTCTGACTTGTGGACATCTAATCAAACAATTGGGTACATGTGTCTCACTGCACATTTCTTAGATTCTAATTGGAGGCTTCAAAAAAGAATTCTGAATTTTTGTCATTTGCCACCTCCTCACACTGGCCTCATGATTAGTGATGCCATTTTTTCTTGTCTTAGTGAATGGGGCATTGAAAATAAGATAACCACAATCACTTTAGACAATGCATCTTCTAATGATTCTGCAGTTAGGAATCTTAAAGATAGTTTTGTGTTAAAAGGTAATTTATTTTTTGGTGGAAAACTATTTCATGTGAGATGTTGTGCACATATTCTCAATATTATGGTACAAGATGGTTTAGCTGTGATTCAAAATTTTATTGTGAAGGTTCGTGATAGTGTGAAATACTTTAAGGGATCCCCTTTTAGACTTCATAAGTTTTCTGAGATTGCAAAGCAATTGCAGTTATGCACAACTAAAAAACTTGTTTAGATGTTCCAACTCGTTGGAACTCCACTTATGCCATGCTTGAGTCTGCTATGCAGTTTAGGGAGGTGTTCCCTGGGTATCAAGAAAGGGATCCACATTATCAGTCTTGTCCATCTTTTGAGGATTGGGAGAAAGCTGGAAAGGTAATGGAGTTGCTAAAGGTGTTCAATGAAGCCACACATGTTTTCTCAGGCTTTGAATATCCTACAGCAATCTATTTCTTCCTAAAATATGGAAAATTAAAGAGTTGTTGCTTAAGACCTCAAATGATGATTTTCACTTGTTGAGAGACATGGCTTTCAAAATGAAAGAAAAATTTGATAAGCATTTGGGAGAGTGTAACATTCTGATGGCAATTGCATCTATCCTTGACCCAAGGTATAAGATGCAATTGGTCATTTTTTATTTTTCAAAAATTTTTACAACTCAGTTTGAAGCTGATAGAAACATTGGGCTTGTGAAAAGAGCACTTTATGAGCTCTATGAGTATTATGTTTGTGTTCACTATTTAATTCCTACCAGTGTACCTAGTATGGAAGGAAGTTCTGCCAATGCTAGTGGTAGTTGCTTTGAGAAAAGTAAAACAAAGAGCAGAGCTGAGTTTGATTCTTGGGCTCAAGGTATGGACACTATTACTCCTATTAAATCTGATCTGGATGCATATCTTGAAGAGGGTAGGTATATATGTAATGATGATGAGTCCTTTGATGCTTTACTTTGGTGGAAAGCAAACACATTAAAGTTTAAAATTCTTTCAAAAATGGCAAGGGATATACTATCAATTTCTGTTAGCACTGTGGCATCTGAGAGTACTTTTAGTGCTGGTGGAAGGGTACTAGATCAATATAGGAGCTCTCTCAAGCCTGAAACTATTCAAGCTCTTATATGTACTTCTGATTGGCTAAGGTGTGATTATAGGCTAAATAAAATGAGTGCTGCTATGGTATGATTTATTTCTTATCAACTTTTAGTTTACTTTTTTATTGTTATTGTTTATGTGTGTAACAAATTGGTTTAACACTTTACACTTAACAGGTTGATGAAGATGGTGTTAATGACATTAATTTGGAGTGAATTGCAATTATGTTGCTACTGGATTGCTGCTTTCTGCAGTGCTGCTGTTTTTCTATTTTTTTTCCTTAATGAAATTGAGTGGAAGTAAGGATTTAAACTTTTTTTATGGGTTGTAATCTTTTTTAAACTTGAATTGTTGTTGGTACTGTTATTTGGGTTTTGTTGAACTACAAAATTGGTGTGTGGACTGCAGAACTGGTTGTGTTGAACTGCAAAATTGGTACTGTTATTTGGGTTTTATTTGAATTGGTTGTGTTTGAATTTTGTTATTAGATTATAAATTGCTTAACTTATTATTTCTTTTAATAATTATTAGATGATTACTTAATATTGAAGACCTGAGGTAAGGAACTAAGAATCCAAATGTTTATTCTCCTATATTTTTAAAGTTCTGATATTGACTACTATTTCTTGTTTTATTTCAAGAATTGAAGTATAAAGCATATTTGAATTTGATGCCTTGAAGGTTGAAGGCCTGAAGCAGTTGCAGTTTTATAGTGCACTCCTGTAACCTGTTGAAGAGCTGCAACTTCCACTTGGACCACCTTGTTTGGCATTTTAAATTATTTACTTTTTCTCAAATAGTTTTGGTGTGACGCCCCCAAATCCAGGTTCTCTAACCTCAGATTCAGTGCTCACGATCCTATCATCATCATAAGCATTCTATAACTATTTCAAAATAATAAACATACATTGTTCATTATAATAAAGTCTCATAACATGGTCCCAAGGTCTCCATAACCTTAACTTTAAATACACCATTTATAATACAAATAGTTTACTTAAGAAATTCCATTAGATAATAACTAATTTAACATTCATTCTAAATTACTCCTGGATCTTGCCCTTGCCCTTGCCCTTGTCCTTCGTGTTGGATCCTTCGGGCTTAACTGAAATAGATGTCATGATATAGCAAGAGTAAGCAACTAATTTGCTTCACAAGTTTATATAGATAAGGAAGATATATCATGACTTAGAAAGAATTATTGCCTTCAATGTTCAACAATAATATAAGATTGTGAAGGAACATGAATTAATAATCAACAATTGAATATTTGATAATTAAATAACATGAACTGAGTGGTTTTGAATAACCATGAACATTTGCCAAGGTGCTCAGTGATTTAAACTGGACCTTTTAATAAGTTTTGGTATTCAAGGGGATCAGCCTTTCATACCCCGTGATTTATGCATAAACACTTAATAATCCGACATTGATATCATGCCTTAATCAAATTCGTCCTTTTCTCAGTCAAGAGTTCTTACCATATCAATTAATAAGAACAATTATTTAAAACCCATTTGATTTAACAAATTTAGACATGCTTGATCTAGCTGATACAATTAGCATAGATCTATCCCATAAACAGTTCATAAATGAAGAACTTTAATTTAATTCACAGTTCAATGACAGTAGAACAAAATTCAATTGCACAAAGTGCGAATTTCAATAATCAATAAAGACGTGAATAATCATCAATAATTATTCACTAACATGCTTTGAAAATAATAACTCAAGTTTGAGTTAGGAAACTTGCCTCGATCGTAGGTTACGGCTACGAAATTAATTTTTATCCACTATGCAGTTAAATTATCTTCCTTTGAGAGACCTATAATTAGTCTTTCAATTAGTCAATGTATAACATAAGATTATGTAATCACATAGATATTATACATTACATTTAGTTCTTATAAACATTATCATGTCTAGATAGTGTTACTATTAATTAACAACTACCTTTAATTCACATAATATTATTAACTTAGATAATATTTAATTCACCTTCTAGTATTATTGGTTCCCTAATAATACTTTCAATCATTTACTAATATTTTATTTACTTACTAATATTATTAATTATTTAATAATATTTTATTTCCTTTACTAATGTTATTATATTTAATAACATTTTATTTAATCTCGAATATTATTATTTACATAACAACATCCTATCATAATATTATTAATATTATAATAATATTCCAATGATTTATTAAATTAATAAACAATTTATTCTAATTGTTCATCCATTATTAATCTCTTATTTAATATCCATAAAAGGTCATAAATAATATTTATTGTTATAAATTACCAATATGCCCTAAGATAGTCATGATATAACATATTATGAGCATTCAAGCATAAAAATCATATTTTTCTCATTAAAGACATCATTTAACTATTTATTTCCTTTTATTCATAACTTAACCATTTTTAGGAAAAAATAGCAAACTGACTTCAAAAATTCTAAACTTCTGGATTTCTACAGATTATGAATTAACAATGAGATTTTAATTTTTCTGGAATTTTAGAAAATGATCTACTATTTTTAAAGTGCTCAAAACACTCGGATCTTGCTCTATTTTTAAAATATTGAGTTTTGCTCAAACAAATCTGAAATTTTCAGGGTATGTTCTCCTAACATATATGAAGCCGCTTTAAAAATTTCAGAACGTTTCAGTGTATACACAGTGAGATATTCGAAGTTTAATATTTCAGAATCCTTTACGGAAATGGCTATTACTCACAACCTATAAGTCGAAACGCGTCCGTTCTTTTTCTTACGCGTAGATAACTTCATAAGGTACCTCGGTAATATTTTTCCAGATTTTTACAAGACAAGGAACTAACCGAAACAGCCTCATAAAAAACAAGTCAGTGACTGATTTAGAGTTTCAAGGCTTTAACATAAAAAGTGGGCAGTTTTGGAAAAAATAGTCTTAAAGCTTTCAAAACATGCTAGATTTGTGTCCTATCACTTGGGTTTACTAGGTAACTCATGTATCTAGCACCCCCCTTTGACGGATCAAAATTCCAAGTTGTAAAACTTGAGTTACACAAGATTTAGTGGAAGAAAAACAAGAGTTTTCACCCTTGGAGAACATATGCTCATTTTCTTCCTCTAAACCTTAGATCAAACACTCAAGATACTTAGTTCCATGCATGATGGTATGTAGAACTAGTTTATCTTGAGTAGTTGTACATAACCCCATCAAAACTCAAGCTAGCAAAACAAGGTAAGAGAAGAAAAAAAATGAAGGTAAGCTATACCTTGACTTAGTTGCTACCTTTCTTGATTTTCCAAAGTAACTAATAAACTTAGGGGGCATAAAAAACTAGCACTCCTATCTTTTCTCTCTATAGCCTAACCCTCACTCTCTCCTCTCTCTTTGAAGTTGGCTATCTTGGGAGCAAAAGATAGAAGAAGAAGAAGAAGAAGAAGAAGAAGAAGACGGAGAGAAAATGAGATGTTGGAAGAATGAAACAAAATGAAATGGCCAATTCACTAATAATTCTCCCATAACTATTTAGTTACCCATTGGTAAAAATTTTGAATTATTTCCTCAATTAGTCTAGACATGATTATGAGTGGCAACCAATGGGAGCTTGTCCACATTTTTCATGTGTAATAATTTCAACTAATGGCCAAGTTAGCTTAATTATTCTACTTAGGATCCTCATAATATCCTCCATTTAGCTTTTATTTTAAATGCCCAATTTTGATTAATAAAATGTCTAGAATACCCCCAATCAAGTGGGCTAAGTATTGGATTGTATTTTATTTCCTTTGGGCTTTTCCTTTAATTGATTTGGGCTAGATAATAAACATAGTCTAGCAATTTTAATAATGTTACCCAATTTGATAATTTAGGGCTTTTATTTCCAATAATATGAAGTTTAATTACTTATACATATGATTTTATCTCATAACCTAATTAGATTTACAAGAATTAGGCTTAAAATTATTAGTCACTTGAAATACTAAGTTTACCCACTTAAGTTAGTATACATATAAAATACTAACTTTTTCGTATTACCATAACCCTTAGGTTATTTAATAGTCTTACCTAATGTATAATTAGGTCACAAGGCATTCATTTTTAATGAAATCTATAAATGTATGTATCCATAACTATAATATATATGTTAATTGATCCTTGCACCACTTCACATATGTGATCACATATTAAATCCATATATAACAAAAAAAAATTGTACATACATATATGGTGACTTAAAATTCACGGTTATTACATTTGGCGTTCATTGATCCCTACTTATCTCTAAATTTCCATGAAGAAGTACAGTTGAGCGACAGGCTCTTGCATATCCTAAAGAGATTGCTCCCTATCTCTGTTTATCTTCTTCAGGTGTGAGATCTGTCATATGTTCAGTTTTTAGTTAATTTCACTGGTGCTAATGAAAAGTTCAGATATATTTTGCAATCTCCATTTACAAGTAAATCTCTTCGGGATTTACTGTGGCAGGTTATTTTTAGCCACCTCTCGAGAGGCCTCCAACAAATAATGTTGGTTATCAACCATCTGTAGTTAACCCTATTCCAGCAGGACCTCAAATTCCAGGTAGAAATGATTCTTTTGTTTTTTAAGTGAATTCCTGATTACTCGTATTACGTCTGTGTATAAGAACTAACATTGCTGTTTGTTTTCATCAGCTCATGGTGGTCCACAGATGATACCTTATAGACCAGACTTGTCTTCCCTCGGTTCTTGGGGTTCCCCTCTAGGTGGGTCTTTTCCATTTCATGTTCAAAATCATCTTTAATATTCCCTTTCTTGCTCTTTAAGGTGATCAATTTGACCTCTGCTTTTTACTATTTTATTTCCAGAACTGTAGGTTGGGACTCGAGACCAAAATCCATCTGTAATCAATCTTGGTCTTTAATATCAAGGTACAGAGCATCTGTGCGAACACAATCATCAAAAGTTGAGATGATTGAAGCTTTGTTCAAACCTTCACCGGATGGGAAAGATTTTGGCATCATGAGGTATGTAATTCATGTTTGGAGCTTCTTTTTTATTTTTCCCAAATCTTTTGTTGGTTTTCTAACTTTTTGTTTAGTTAATTGTTTCATGATGTAGTCTCTTGTACATAGTCCAACCATTGTACTATCATTTTGATATCAATTAAGTTATCGTGCCAATGAGATCATAATTGTGTCTTCTTGTAGCTAAATTATAGACCAAGACCTACATGTAGAACTCTGAACATGCTAACTACAATTTTGAAAGCTGCTTGATGTGCCAAATAATTCATTTTATCTTTCTTAGATTTACACTTGAGCATATATTGAGTTTAATTTTTATAAAAGTTTTTGGTTAAAGAGAGTACACATATTAAAGTATCCATCATCTGCTAAAAAAATTGAAGTTAGATAATAATATCCATTTGACTTGCATATTAGCTTATAGCTTCAAGTGTCATTTTGTTGGAAGAGTTGGACAACTGTATGTCCCTTCTTAATAGATATTACAGGAACATCCTTGTCCATTCTTATTGTCCAACATTTAAGTGAGAAAATATGAAAAGAACATAAAAGGAAGAAAAAAATGGAAAAACAAAAGTTTAGAATGTGTTTGGTATTATTAAACATCTGTGTTTTTGTCTGTGTGAGAGAGAGAGAGAAAGGGTAAGAGTATTAAATACAGGGCTTTAACTCTTTTTTATCCATAAAAATACTAATGGTTTGATGTTTTCATCCCAGTCTAGATTGGCTCAGTCACTGAGAAAATTGTAATATCTGCTCTCTTGTATTAGTATTTGTAATCTATAGATATGGATGACCATCTGGATTGTGCATATTTTCAATTTATAGAACAATGAAATCAAAGTAAGGAACTTATGTATAGGCATTGTCATACATATTTGTGGTGTATATTTTCGATATAGAACAATAAAATAATGTGTGATAGTTCTTTTATTGCTCCACTAATGGTTCATACTTTTAGGTAGTTGGATCTCAATCTTGGTCTTTAATATCAAGGTACAGAGCATCTGTGTGAACACAATCATCAAAAGTTGAGATGATTGAAGCTTTGTTCAAACCTTCACCGGATGGGAAAGATTTTGGCATCATGAGGTATGTAATTCATGTTTGGAGCTTCTTTTTATTTTTCCCAAACCTTTTGTTGGTTTTCTAACTTTTTGATCCTGCGTTGACTAATTAGATGGTGCTACTGGGATACTTTGTGGATTATACATGCTACAGCTGATCTTGTATGCCATATACTACAAAAATGAACTGCTGATAATTCTTATCCCTGGACTTGGACACTTGAATGAATCAATGTTAATGCAGCTGCTTGCTGGAAACTTGAATCCTTGTGATGCTGCTTGTTGGATAATGCTACTGCTAGAAACTTGAATGTTAATGTTGTTGTTGGGTTTGGGGGGTCCAAACCCATGAGACTATCCTATTTAAATTAGGAGTATTTTAATTTAGATTAATTATTTTTGCATTAAACCGAGTTGTACTTGGAGATGGATTTTTTGATTTTGTAACGTGTGGGAATTGGTTACTTTGCCGAATTCAAGAAGGATTGAAAACAGGAATCAGGGAATATATATATATATATATATATATATATATATATATATGGAAAAGGAAATAGGGTGTGTCAAATCCAAATTGAAGTTGGTTTAGCATCTGGCAATATATTATGTATATATATATATATAGACTCTGTGCAGGCATGTAAAAAAAACACGCCAGAAAATTAAGTGCTCTAGTACTGCTCCACAAAAAAAAAGGAAATTCGAAGTGCTCTGTTTTGAGAGGTATACACGTAATAGAGAGAGAAAATCGGTGAGTGCACTGCAGTAAATTGAGAGAGTTTTGGTCATCATCTTTTTGGATCAATTAATTGCTTGAAGACTTTAATTAATCATAAGGTTTTGGGTGGTGAGATAATTTGAGTTTTCACTCAAATTGAGGTATTTTTGTATTCTCTCAATTTCTTAATATTTCAAGTTTTTAGTTATAAAACTTGGAAGGACTTTGTATTCACAGTTGATTATAGTGGAATTTTTCGGAGTTTGGCCCGTGGTTTTTTTCTCTTAGTTTTAGAGGGTTTTCCACGTAAATTTTGGTGTCTTGTGATTGGTTTATTTTTCTTATTATTATTTTCTGTGGTTATAATTTATTTGGTGGAATTGCATAATTTGTTTGGCGTGATTATTTTATCAAAGACAGTGATCAATTGGAGGAGTTTTTCCAACAAAGTGGTATCAGAGCAAGGTTCTTTGCGCAGTTGGTTTTTGATAAATTAAATGGAGGAATCAAGCGGCGCCATGATTAAATTGACCTCATCTAATTTTTCGATCTAGAAGCCTATAATGGAAGATATCCTATACTGCAAGGATTTGTATGATCCATTGGAGCTTAAGGGAAAAAAGCCAGCGGACTAGACTGAGGCTGATTGGAAAAAGATGAACAGGAAGACGATCGGTCACATCCGACAGTGGATCGATCAGAGTGTGTTCCACCATGTTTCGCAGGAAACGAATGCTTATACACTTTGGACTACATTAAAGTCCATGTACGAAAAGAAGAATGCTCAGAATAAGACATTTCTGATTCGAAAGATTGTGAACCTGAAGTATAAAGATGGTAGCAGTGTATCCGAGCATATGAGTGAGTTCCAGGGATTGGTGAACCAATTTTCTACCATGAAATTAAATCTTGAGGACGAGATTTAGGCATTGTTGCTTCTCAGTTCGTTGCCTAACAGTTGGGAAACTTTGGTTGTGTCACTAAGCAATTCAGCTCCGGAAGGAAAGATAACCATGCAGATGGTCAAAGACAGCATACACAATGAGGAAACAAGACGAAAGGAGCAGGGTTTGAATTTTGAGACACAAGCACTTGTGGCAGAGAACAGGGGTAGAAGTAACTTCAGAGGATCTCACAAGGGAAACATGAATCGCAGTAAAAGCAAAAATTCCAAAAATCATAGGAGCAAATCAAAGACCAAAGAAGGTGTGACATACAGGTGTTTTCATTGCAACAAGGAGGGTCACTTCAAAAGAAATTTCAAGATCTGGTTAGACAAGCAGAAAACTGGTGAGCAAGGGAGGGTTGAGGAGAAGAATACTGCAGCTACAGTTACTGAGGATGTTGTGCTTCTTTCATTCGGGGAAGAAGAATGCTTACATGTTGTTGATCAGAAGATTGATTGGGTTATTGATACAGATGCTTCGTATCACGCTACTCCCAAGAGAGAATTCTACACTACGTACAAAGCTGGAGACTTTGGGTTTGTGAGAATGGGTAATACTGATCAGTCCAAGATTATTGGAATCGGTGATGTTTGCATACAGATAGATGTAGGCTGCACTATTAATTTGAGGGATGTTAGACATGTCCCTGATTTACGCCTCAACTTGATTTCTGGTATGGTCTTGGACAGGGAAGGCTATGAGAATCACTTCGACAGCGGAAAGTGGAAGCTTACCAAGGGTTCGATGGTAGTCGCTAGAGGTATTGCTTGTTGCTCGTTATACAAAACTCATGTGAAGGTATGTTCCAGCGAGTTGAATGCAATTGAAGATGAAATTTCACCGAATCTGTGGCATAAAAGACTTGGGCACATGAGTGAGAAAGGGTTGCATATGTTAGCAAAGAGGTCCCTCATTCCTTTTACTAAAGGTACTGTACTAAACCCTTGTGATTATTGTTTATTTGGTAAGCAGAATAGAGTTTCTTTTAGTAGCTCCTCTAAAAGGAAATCTAAGTTACTTGAAAGAGTATATTCTGATGTATGTGGTCCCATTGAGGTTGAGTCATTAGGTGGTAATAGATATTTTGTTACTTTTATTGATGATGTTTCACATAAGGTGTGGGTGTTTTTGTTGAAAATAAAAGACCAGGTATTCCAGTATTTTCAGAGTTTCCATGCTATGGTTGAAAGAGAGACTGGAAAATTATTGAAGTGTCTTCGCAGTGACAATGGAAGGGAATACACTTCAAAGGAGTTTGCAGCATATTATGCTAAACACGGTATTCGTCATGAGCAGACAGTTCCCGGCACCCCATGGCATAATGGTGTGGCTGAGAGAATGAACCGCACTATTATTGAGCGAGTCCGATCCTTGTTGAGAATGGCTAAGCTACCTAAGTCATTGTGGAGTGAAGTTGTTCGTACTGCTTGTTACCTGATTAATAGATCTCCATCACCACCGTTGGATTTTTAGATTCCAGAGAAGATTTGGAGTGGTAATGATGTGTCCTATTCTTATTTGAGGGTATTTGGGTGCAAGGCTTTTGCACATATCCCTAAGGAACAAAGATTTAAGCTTGATGACAAATCTACTCCATGTGTGTTTGTTGGCTATGGAGATGCAGAGTTTGGGTACAGGTTATGGGATCCAGTTCAGAGAAAATTATTCCAAAGCAGAGATGTAGTGTTTCATGAACATCAAAATTATGAGGATTTTGATAACGTTACACAGCCCAGACATAATAGTGTTCCAGACCTCAGCGGAGTTCCTTTGTCGTTACAGAATGCCACAGTTGGAGAAGGAGTTCAGAATGAAGATTTGACTGACACAGATTTGCACGATAGTGATGGGTCAGATGCAGAGGGTGTTGAGCAGAGGGAGAAACCCCCTCATCTTGATATTGAAGAACCTCAACTAAGAAGATCCACGAGAGAACGTGTGCCATCAGTCAGGTTTCCTTCATCCGAATATCTTTTAGTTGCTGAGGAGGGGGAGCCAGAAAATTTTTAGGAGGTTAAGACTCATAAGGAAAAGAGCAATTGGTTGAGAGCTATGCAGGATGAGATAGATTCGTTGCACAAGAATCACACTTATGACCTTACTACACTTCCAAAGGGCAGGAAAGCATTGAAGAATAAATGGGTGTTCAAGCTGAAAAAGGATGGTGAAAAACTAGTGAAGTACAAGGCTCGGTTGGTCGTCAAGGGTTTTGCTCAAAAACAAGGTATTGACTTCCATGGGATTTTTTCTTCGGTTATGAAGATGACTTCTATTCGAGCAGTGTTGGGGTTAGTAGCCAGTATGGATCTTGAGCTTGAGCAGCTAGATGTGAAAACTGCATTCCTTCATGGTGATTTGAAGGAGGAAATCTACATGGAACAGCCAGAGGGATTTGAAGTTAAAGGGAGAGAACACTTGGTTTGCAGGTTGAAGAAAAGTTTGTAAGGCCTGAAACAAGCTCCAAGGCAGTGGTACATGAAATTCGATTCATTCATGATGGATCAAGGATACAACAGAGCAGTTGCAGATCATTGTGTGTATGTCAAAAAGTTCCCGGATGGTAACTTCGTTATCTTATTGCTATATGTAAATGATATGTTGATAGTTGGGCAAGATGTTAACATGATTTGCATGCTCAAGAAAGAGTTGTTTAAGTCTTTTGATATGAAGGACTTAGGCCCGGCTAAACAAATTTTGGGCATGAACATTGTTCATGACAGGAAAGCTAAAAGGTTGTGGTTGTCACAAGAGAAGTATGTTGAACGGGTGCTTGCAAGGTTCAACATGGGTGATGCTAAGCCAGTTATCACACCACTGGCCAATCATATTAAGTTAACAAAGCGCATGTGCCCTTCTACTAAGGAAGGGAGAGATCATATGGCAGCAGTTCCCTACTCCTCTGCTGTAGGGAGTCTTATGTATGTGATGGTTTGTACACGGCCAGATATTGCTCATGCAGTTGGCGTTGTGAGCAGGTATTTGTCAAATCTTGGAAGAGAACATTGGGAAGCAGTTAAGTGGATTCTCAGATACTTGAAAGCTACTTCCAATTTGTGTTTGGGGTTTGGTGGTTCGAGTACAATGTTGGAGGGTTTCACAGATGCAGACATGGCAGGTTCTGAAGAGAAAAAGTCAACTTCGGGATATTTGTTTACTTTTGCAGGGGGAGCTGTATCATGGCAGTCCAAGTTGCAGAAGTGTGCTGCTTTTTCTACAACTGAGTTAGAATACATCGCCGCTACGGAAGCAAGCAAGGAGATGTTATGGTTGAAATGGTTTCTTCAAGAGTTGGGTTTGACACAGGATGAGTATGTGGTATATTGTGATAGTCAAAGTGCAATTGACTTAACCAAGAATGCCACGTATCATAATCGTATCAAGCACATTGATGTTCGTTATCACTCGCTTCGAGAAGTGATGGAAAAGGAATTGATGAAAGTAAAGAAAGTTCATACCGACGAGAACCCCTCAGACATGTTGACAAAAGTTGTAACTCGCGACAAACTGGAGTTTTGCAAGGAATTGGTCGGGATGGACTCCAAGTGACGGGGTCATGGTGGAAGCCTCCTCCCATGGATTTGGAGGGGGAGATTGTTGAGTTTGTGGGGTCCAAACCCATGAGACTATCCTATTTAAATTAGGAGTATTTTAATTTAGATTAATTATTTTTGCACTAAACCGAGTTGTACTTGGAGATGGATTTTTTGATTTTGTAACGTGTGGGAATTGGTTACTTTGCCGAATTCAGGAAGGATTGAAAACATGAATCAGGGAATATATATATATATATATATATATATATATATATATATATATATATATATATATCATATATGGAAAAGGAAATAGGGTGTGTCAAATCCAAATTGAAGTTGGTTTAGCATCTGGCAATATATTATGTATATATATATAGACTCTGTGCATGCATGTAAAAAAAACACGCCAGAAAATTAAGTGCTCTAGTACTGCTCCACAAAAAAAAGGAAATTCGAAGTGCTCTGTTTTGAGAGGTATACACGTAATAGAGAGAGAAAATCGGTGAGTGCACTGCAGTAAATTGAGAGAGTTTTGGTCATCATCTTTTCGGATCAATTAATTGCTTGAAGACTTTAATTAATCAGAAGGTTTTGGGTGGTGAGATGATTTGAGTTTTCACTCAAATTGAGGTATTTTTGCATTCTCTCAATTTCTTAATATTTCAAGTTTTTAGTTATAAAACTTGGAAGGACTTTGTATTCACAGTTGATTATAGTGGAATTTTTCGGAGTTTGGCCTGTGGTTTTTTCCTCTTAGTTTTAGAGGGTTTTCCACGTAAATTTTGGTGTCTTGTGATTGGTTTATTTTTCTTATTATTATTTTCTGTGGTTATAATTTATTTGGTGGAATTGCATAATTTGTTTGGCGTGATTTATTTTATCAAAGACAGTGATCAATTGGAGGAGTTTTTCCAACAGTTGTTGCTGCTACTAATGTGTATTTTGTAATTCATATGCCTAACTTTTTAAAATTGTATATTGTAAATTATAAATTTGGAATTAATAATATGATATAAGCTCATTTTTACTCGAGTTCGATTCAAAACAAGTAGTTCGAATATAATTTCGAGTCGAATCGAACTTCGAGTATCATTTTTTGCATCGAGTCGAATACGAGTACATTGTTTAAATTTTATTTCAAATTCGAATCGAATACGAGCAAGACATTTTTGTATCGAATCAAATCTGAGCTGTCTAGAATCCAGATCGATTCGACTCGTTTACAGCCTTACTGGCTGCCTTGCCATGATGTTCCCTAGTCTAGCTGTAATTATAATTATAGTTGACGTTTTAAATTTTATTTAAAAAAATTAAAAATTATAAGATTTATTATTTAATTTAATAATTACTAATGAATCCTATTAATTTTTAAAGTCAATAAATTACCCTAAAGGGTCTACTATTGTAGTGTTTAATATATGAGTCAACCTTATAATTCTGCCAAATCTCATGTATAGAGATATACATCGTAATTATAATTCAAAATAAAAATTTTGCAATACATAGCGGGACTCTTAAGAATCTTACTTAATTACAAAGAAATGAAACATTAACGCACGCATTTATAATATATATGCTTGAGATTTTTTTATTTATTCTTTTCTTTTTCTTTTTCTTTTTCTTTTTTTTTGATAAGCTAGGAAAACTTCATTGATATAAAACATACACACAGAAACTTGGGATTTTGTGGAAGAATTAATCTTGATGATCAAGTCGAGGTTTTCATATGGTTGTTGTGGGATTATGGATTCATCTTCATTAGTTTGTGGTAAGTCCATGCAAATTGAGGATAGTAAATTGGATTGTTGCTGGAATTGCATGTTTATAATCTTGGCTTGTGCCTTAGCCAATTCTACCTGCAGCTCACTAATTTGCTTTTGAAGGTGACAAATTGCACCTGTGCACCCGTAAACGGGGTCTCTAAATCTTGCGTTTGCTTCATAAACCATGCTACTTACGGCATCTGCCCTTTGAAACTCCGGGAGTTCCTGACAATATTCGTCAACAATACTATTAATAAATTAATGGATAAAATTTATTAATAGAATTTGAACTTGCAAGCTCTTAATGTGATGAACTTATGAGGGGGAGATTGTTAAGAATTTACTAGTGAACTAGATACTCACATTGGAGAAACAATAAAAACTTGAATGGAATGATTAATATACCTAAATAGATCCAAGACCTAATTAATAACTTAGTTTTTGAATTCGGGGCAACTCCCGCTTCTCTAAATATGTATATTGATAGTCATTGATTTGAAATTCATGAAATCCGGTTGATAAAATAAATATTAGTAGTTTACTAACATATGTTATAACACATGTTATATGTTATATATTTCCTGTTAACGCCAAGATCTCCTGCTACGTCCCAATCACGTAAAACGTCTTGATCCTGCACAGTAAACACGATCAACACCACAAGCTTGACGGCTTCGACCGTCGGGAGATAGCTCAGGCGTGAGAGTCAATACAGGCGATCACAAGGTTAATAATGGAGGATAAAATATCTAGTGTATTGAAAGAGATAAAATTATCAGTTACCTGTTCTTTGAAGACTTCCTTGCTATGTTATACTCTCGAGCTCGATTTACCGTGCCACCCACTACCATCAGACACAGCTCCCCACTACTCAGTGATCTCTGCCAACAACATTCAGACTGTCACCTTTTTCATACAGTTTCTCTCGTCGGCCGACTATAATCTCATCCACATTAATGATCTGCAGGTCACTCGGTCAACAGCCTTCCTTTTTCATCATTACAAGTCAAAGATAGAGATATTAAAATATCTAATGGGTTAATCCATTGACCCGGTCCAATATTATAAAGACTTAACAAAGGTAATACAAGGGCTAAGCCCAACAACTTTAGGATCCAATAGTGATGACCCAATGGACTAACTAAATAAATAGGTCCAATCCATTTGGTCTAATATGTGAAATATCATGATCCAACATTTCCTAAAATAAATAATAGTTTACTAATTGTACTCACATTAATTGAATCCAACACATTAAAAGCAAGCTTGCGATTAAGGTATTACCCGTAATAGCTTGCTAATGTTGCTAGCTCCAAAGACTCTATGGGCAATAGTGAACTTGAACGGTTCAGAGGGCGGAAAGTAGGGCGCTAACAAGCAATTATCATCGCATTTTTGACGGAGGGTTTTGCATGCAGCACAAGGGCTCGGACTTAATGTTGTTGGGGTTGAAATTGGAACATAACTTGGGAAAGAAGAAGAACAAGTTGTTGAATATGGAGTATGATAAATTTGTGGAATTGAACATCTTGTCAATGTATTCCATGCATGCTTAGAGAGATAAAAGGAGAGAGGGGTGGGGGGAGAATTATAGAATAGAATATATATAGAGAGAGGCTAATTGGGGAGGGGCGTTTCTCTTTGCAAAAGCATATATATATATATATATATATATATATATATATATATATATATATATATATATATATATATATAATTATTGAATATTAGGGGTGAGCATGGTGCGGTTTGGTGCGGTTTGAAGTCCAAACCGTACCCGAAACCGCTTAGGTGAGGTTTGAAAAATTCAAAACCGCACCCGAAACCGCTTGTGATTGGTGTGGTGCGGTTTTAATTAGTGCGGTTTCGGTTCCAAAACCAATTGAAACAACAAAAAAGTTTAAGCCTTCAATAAAATTTAACATAAAACTTACATCGAGCAATTAACTTAGTGACAAAGTCGACAATGAGAATTATATCAAGCATGCTTTAAAACTAAAATATGCGTTATATAAAACAACGAAGACCATATATTCGATAACAAACAAGAATGTTTATCTAGTTCCCCAAAAATTAAAAGTATATACTGAAGATAGAATAAAATATATTGTAGGGAGGACTAAAAATAATCTATTAGACTATTACAATTATAGCATTAACATTAACCAATGTATCAAGTGCTCGAGTCCCTCAACTATAATCCCCTCCAATAACGCATCACACAAATTCAAAATTCCAAAACCCAATTGCTTAATTTTTGACTCTATAACCTCTAACATCTTCTTTCAATTGGTGAAAAAATGACAATGCAAGACTGAGGTTTTCTCTGAGCGTGTTCAAGTGAAAAGTAACTTTAGAATTTATTAGAGATAATACATACATACACACACATGGTGCGGTTTCGGTTTTATGTGGTTTGGTTTTGGCTAGTAACCAAACCGGAACCGTAAATTTGGTTATTCTACCCACCTAAAACTGTCACATACGCCGGAACCGTTGGTGCGGTTTTAATTGGTGCAGTTCATGCGATTTTTGGTGCAATTTCGTTTCCAATTTGATTACTTGCTCAGCCCTAGTGAATATTGAGTACATGTTGAATATTCAATACATATACTTGAGTACATGTTGAATATTCAATACATATATGTTGAAGTTATTAGATGTTGGTTTGACTAGCTTGTGATCAATATAATATAAAAGAAAAAAGGAATCATGTGTTCCATGTGAATTTTTAGGTCAAATCTTTTCGAAGTATATATATATGGACAATATGTATATATACAAATGTGTATTACACAATCGAACTATGACAACAATATTTGGGGCTATGGTGACACGGTTCATCCGTCTCCATAGTCCAGAATAGTTATAGTGAGTGAAACCGTCACTATTGTCCAAAAAATAATCGTCATAGCCGACTGTGCTACACAACTCTGTACATATATTTTTCCATATACATATATTGAGTTGTCAAATTTAACTATTTTTGACTCCTCTGTAACATTTTTTAAAAAACCCCACTTTTTTTTTGTTATACAATATAATCTCATAATCATTATAATATCAAAAATTATTATTTTTTAAAAGTCTCACTTTAAACTTTTTAGAAAATGCAATATAATTTCATAATTACAATATGTGATATATGAGTAATCACTAGATAAAGGAGGAGATCAATTTATCTTATCAATATTTAATATTTATATATGTATGTGAGAAGAAAAAAAATATTGTAAAACATTTCCTTCTACAAGATCTTAATTATACTTATACTCCCACATATCTGTATTATAAGATTAATATTGATTTTTTAAAAATTATTGTAGAGTTCGGATGATAATCAGCTGTCTTATATAGTGTCAACAGAAAAGAAAAAAAGAAAATCCAATCAAAACTTCCTCTTTCTACGCCATTCTTCCATTTCATGATGAATTCACAATAAAAAATAATATTTTTATATAAAAATCGTCGTTATAGATCCTATAGCGACGGGCGACACTTTTATCAATTTCCTATTAAAAACACTCCATCCTCTAATGCGATAATTTTTTATTCTTAATGTAATTGGTTTCCTTTTTTAAAAATAAAAATATCATAACTTGATCTAATACTTGTTAATAAAATAAAATTGCCCTAAAAGTGTCACATGAAATGATTTCTCTGTTG
This sequence comes from Panax japonicus, assembly GCA_020205505.1. Taxonomy (NCBI): domain Eukaryota; kingdom Viridiplantae; phylum Streptophyta; class Magnoliopsida; order Apiales; family Araliaceae; genus Panax; species Panax japonicus. The sequence goes on from CM035113.1 coordinate 83,448,961, forward strand.
GGACACCAGATGAGACAATATTTGGAAAAATTGATTTTAAGTCGTTAATTTCATAAGTTTTTAAATTTAAAATTAAAAAGATTTATTTAAGTTTTGAAAATAATAAATCTTATAATTAATAGTACTTTTAGATAGTTTATGATATTTATAATTATATTGATATAAATTAAATAAATTTATACTAATTTTGAGTTTGAAATTAATTTTTTAAAAATCAATATTGATCTTAATTCGAAATAGGAATATTACTTATTTTGTTAGAAGTAAAAGGTTGAGAGATTTAGTTTGATATTGAGGGATCCTGCAACTTTTCACAAAACAACTTTTGTGGATATATAGGTTTAATGGTTATTATACTCTATTCGTTCTAAAATTAGGAGTATAATTTAATTTTTTGTATTAAAATTAGAAGTATAATTTAATAATTAGTATGACTCATAAAACTTTAGAATAAAATAAAATTCGATGATTAATATATAGTTTTTGTTATATATTATACAATTATAATTATTGTATCAATTAAAATTAAATAAATTCACATTAATTTAAAATTTAGTATGTCGTTATTTGATCTCAAAAATCAAATTATATATTTTATTTTGGAACAAGTGTAATAAATCATACCTGGGTCTATATCTAGTCTCAGATTAGGCTACTTTGTTAGTCTTGTAAAACATACAGTTGTAATTAATTATATATATACTAATAAAAAAAATACAAATACGTGACGGAATTTTGTGATAGTTTTTAAAAATAATCATAAAAGATAATAATTTGTGATAGATTTTTTGAGCAATCACAAAATAATAGTATATATATGATGGTTCTTAGTGTTCATTAATTTTGTCATCAATGTATTATAATTGTGATGATTATATGTCAACATCAAATTTTTTACGCAAAATAAATTTTCTTTTTGTGACACACTAAGGCATCACTTATGGATATACCTTTCTTTCGTGATTGCATTTAAGCTATCACCAATATTTTAATAAAAAAATAAAAATAATATTTTATGACGGTCATGACAATCATTAAAAAAATAAATTTTTGTGACGACTTTTATTTGTAATTACAAAAAGAAAGTATTTTGTGATGGAATTTTCAAATCATCACAAAACAATTAAAAGCAACTTTAAAAGTAATTAAAATCCATAAACTTTACAAAAGTCTATCACTTAAAAAATATAGTTAAAAGTCTTTATTGAATACACCCTCCTAAAATATATGTTGGCTCTCTGTGATGACTAATTTTACTATCATATATTATAGAGTATTTGTAACTATTATTGCAATCACAACTCACATATATTTCTTTTTATATTTTATTTTAAAATTATAATCATGATCAAATCTAATGAACATATAACACGTAACATTCATGTATGAGAGACTCATATAAAATTATTATTTTTTTATGTAAAAATATCAGTTTCCAATGACTAAAGATTTATTTTATATTTTCTTGTTCCAAAAATATAAGATTAGTATTAACTTTTTAAAGATTAATTTGAGACATTTTTTTAAAATTTAAAATTAGTATATATAATTCATTAAAGTTTAAAAATAAATGTGTTTAGGTGGTTTATAGTAATAATCGTTGTATTAATTTTATAATTCCTCTGCTCTTGACTTTTTTTACTTTTGATATAAGATCATTATTAATTTTTTGAAACTAATATAAGCAGTGGCGGAACCAGAACGTTTTCATAGGGGGGTCAAAATACATAAGTAAAAAAATTTATTTATTAACGTTTGAGGTGCTTATTTCGGTTGTACGACTGAGAGTAGGCAACTGTATCATGCAAGTCTGCATGGTTTGAAAACGTCTCAAAATTTATTCGTTTTCAATTGTTCAAAAAATATAATAATTCAATGTGTTTGTAAAAAATGTGAGAATATAGAAATGAGCATATTTGATTGAATCTCTTTACAAAGATTTCTTGATTACATATTAACTAAAGGTTAATTTGGAGTTTCTCCTGTGAAGAATGCATGTAAAAATTGAGATGCTTATTATATCACCCATTAATTAAATTAAAGGCTAATTTGGAGTTTCTAATGCATCAAATAAGAAAGGAATTGTTTTTTCATGCGACTTTTAATTGATTTTTACTATTGAGAGCACGTGCAATCTTTAAAATTAAAAAAAATTATATTAATTTATAGTTTAAAAATATTTTAATTTAACTTTAAAAAGTTCATAATAATTTTATATTGAACAAAACAAAATTGTCTCCCATTTATTAGTATTCATAAATGAAATAACTAATCAAGATCAATCGGATATTCCCAAAACTCACAAATAAATAAATAAAAGTGAGTTTTAAAAAAAAAGAACTCTCCCATATTTCCATATTACTTATTACCCGTGTTGACAAAAAGAGTGCATTAAGCTCACGTTTAGTAAGTACTTATCTTTTCTAGTGTGAATCTTCAATATATTATATTACTAGCTAGCACACTATCCACACATCTACCATTCCTTCTACAAACATCTACTATCCACACAAAAATGGCCCTGAATTTTCAACCATTTTTCCTCATAATCCTCACCCTCTGTATTGCTTCCCTTTTCTCGGATGTCTCCGCCGTAGTGGGTGGCCTGAGAGGCCTACTTTTGGACGGTTGGCAAGCTATCAAAGACTCAAAAGACCCAACAGTCCAATTACTCAAGTCGTCGCTGGCACCAAATACCGACCGAGCGAGGACAGCACCGCAGCAGCAGGGTACTCTAGGTCGGTACCAGCCTACTAGGGTCAGTTGCCCCCCCTCCCTCGCCCCCACGTCTCCCCGCCTCCCCTAGTTCCGCCTCTGAATATAAGATAATTTTATATTAGCATGATTTACATTAATTGTTGTTATCTCTTTCTAACTATTCAAGTTTTTTAGATGAATTGGTTACTTAACATTATATCAGAGTTCCGTTTGTACATTATCTTAAATTCAAATATTCTCGACTATGCAATTATCTTTATAGTAATTTAATAGTGCAAATGCACTTTAATTCTCTATAAAATTACATTCGAGGGGGACTATTAGCATGATAAAGTTGCATTTGAGGAATGTCTTATGTGACGCCCCCAAAATAGGTATACATCACCTATTCTGAGTCGTCAAATACATGGTACAAAATACAAATAAAAATTTAATTATACAACTGTCGTTTAAAATACGGCAAAACATAAGATGTGAGTTTTAATACAACATTGTCTTCTAAACAGTATTCAAACTCAAAATAAGTACTCAATACATTTATTTTCACACTATTTCATAGAATAGTGAGAACTACTAATGCTATCATCTGAACCGTCACTCCGTTTCCCGACTAGTCCCCGCTACGTTCTCATTTTCTGAAGAGAACAATGAAAGCAAAAGGGTGAGCTCAACTAGCCCAGTAAGAAATATTATGACTAAGATAATGTAGAATAATTTATCATTAGTCTTCAACAGTGTTAAACTAATAAAATATAACAAACATCAAGTTTAACTGCAGCGGAACAAGCAATCCATTAGAAGAGTCAAGTAGAGAATAAAATCTACTATCTTCTATAATTTAAAAGGTTTTTCATTACTTTTATCTCTGAGACTCAGCTTAATAAATAATCCATATCATCCCTGCACTACGACCAAGGATATTCATTAGTATCATGACCACAAATTATTCATGCACTACGGGGCAAGGATATTCGTGTATTCATCAATGGTCATGATCATGCCAACAATTGTCCATCAATGCACTACGGCCAATGAGAATTTTTACCACATCATTTGCAACATTACGGTCATGATTATACCGAATAATCCCTGGTCATAATCATACCAAGTCCATATATGCACTACAGGCCACATATGACTTTCAACATATTATAAACATGTGGATGATGACAATTCAATAAAACAAGTTCAAGAATAAATTTTAAAGATTTATAAGTTAATTTATCCTGAACTCAATAACGTTCAAATTGTCAACATGATACTGCTTTGTGGAGTAAAATTCAAGAATTCTCAGAAGAATATTTCCATTAAAAGATATTGGATGAAGCGCAAATATTAATGATATTCCACTAATTTCATGGAGTATAGAAACCAAAACTTTAACCAACTGAGTATAATAGAATATATGAAACCGCAAATGAACTTTTGCCGCCATGCGATAATCTACGTAGATAAATTATTCCAACAGAATAATAAAAAATGGAATAACAGAAGAATTCACCAGGCGTGCATCCGCACAGACAGGTTATTCCAATAGAATAATAATGAATGGAACCAGGTCATGCGTAACCCGCATAGACAGAATATTCCAACAGAATAATAAAGAATGGAATCAGGCCATGCGTAATTCGCACAGACAGGATGTTCCAAGAGAATAATAAAGAATAAAACCAGGTCATGCGTAATTCGCATAGACAGGATGTTCCAATAGAATAATAAAGAATGGAATAGCAACAGAATTCACCAGGCATGCGATAGACCGCACAGACAGGTTATTCCAACAGAATAATAAAGAATGGAATAACAACCCTTACGAGTATTGAAAGAAAATAACTCTCTTCATGAATACGAAAGAATAATACCCCTTACGAGTACAACAAATAATATCCCTTACCGTAAAAGAAGAGTATTCCAACTGGTAGGGCGAGGATATTCTTGAAGAAAACTTATACTATTTTTCTACGCTCAAAGCTTCTGAAAACTCTAAAGAAATACGCTCAAGATTATAGAAGAAGAATTCTCTGAATTTCTGGTGTGATTTCAATTCTAACTAAGCATCCTATTTATAGGAGAATTGAAACTATGCAATAAAATATAATATATTCTAAATATATATATATTATTTAAAATCTAATAAAACAAATAACTTTATAAAAGTATTCTGTTTATATAAAAAGAGTTTACTATGCAAAATACTATGCAGGCACTATATAACACTATGCATAATAAAATATAATATATTCTATTTATAGTCTAATAAAACAAATAACTTTATAAAAGTATTCTGTTTTATATAAAAAGCTTTTCTGTTTTATTAAATTAATAATACTAATAAAACAAAATTTATCATCATTATTATAATTCACAATATTAATCGACCAGGTCGTTCCCAGAAAAGAGGGGGCTTTCCAATAAAGATTTTTCCCCATTGGCGCGCAATTAGGTAACCAAACCTCTCCTTGACAGAACTTCTAGACATCGTTAATATTACAAATAATAATATTAATAACTTTGTCATCTTAATTATTGATTTAATAATATATAAGATATTGACAATAATTGAATCAAATAACGTGAGATACTATGCAACAATTACTATAGTAATAAGTGAACAAAACTGAGTGACTTCGCATGTAAGTATCAATAATCAATATCGTGTGCTACTATGCAACCACGCGTATTACTGTACTTTTAACACCGGGTGTTTCAACAATTAAAGGTAAAACTTCCGCCGTTATTTTCATAAAGTATTTTTGTCATTTTCTCAATCTGACAATAATTCCATTGTGGGGTCCACCAATGATTGTGCCGTTGTACGAATATTCTCTCTTAAAATGAATATTCCCCGACCAATCGAATATTATATAACAACTTGCGTACTTTGTAAAATTTATAAATATTACCCACAACTATAACATTATATCAAATTTATTCCATAATATTCAAAAATGATATTTATAGAAAAATCATCTTTATTTATAAAAGTTGGGGTCTTACAATCTCCCCTTCTTAAGAAATTTTTCCCTCGAAATTAGGGCACGTACCTGGCTACACTCTTTAGGGAGAACCTCCACAGCTAGAAACCACCGTTCTATTCTCCTGTTACCCTCACTTGACCCAGCTACACTCTTATTACCTGAAAGGAATTGTGAAGCAAAAGGGTGAGCACCACTATCTCAGTAAAGAATATCATGACTAAAGATAAATAAATTATCAATAGCCTTCAACAGTAATAAATCAGAGATTTAGAACATATGGTAGATGATAAAACTTTTCAACTATAGTTGCAGCGGAACGAGCAATCCATTAGAAGAGTCAAATAGACCATAAAGTCTATTATCTTCTCAATGTTAAAAGTCCACCAACAATGTTTTATCCCTGTAACATCAATCAACAATTCTTGTCCACAATCACATGTATAATTCATAATCGTAATTGTACTTCTAAATTCCTCTTCTCATCCAAGACAAAGATAATTTTCATCACCTGTCTTTACCTGAAACATCAAAGATCATGGTTATACCAAATCATATTTCCTGTTCATAATCATAATAATAAATTCATCTTTGCACTACGGGCCAAAGATATTCAACAACATGTCATCTTTGCACTACAGGCCAAAGATATTCAACAACAGGTCATCTTTGCACTACGGGCCAAAGATATTCAACAACAGGTCATCTTTGCACTACGGGTCAAAGATATTCAACAACAGGTCATCTTTGCACTACATGCCAAAGATATTCAACAACAGGTCATCTTTGCACTACAGGCCAAAGATATTCATCAACAAGTCATCTTTGCACTACATGCCAAAGATATTAAACAACAGGTCATCTTTGCATTACGATCCAAAGATATTCATCAGAAATCATTCATCTTTGCACTACAGGCCAAAGATATTCAGTTATATCGTCATTTAGGACTAAGGATGATGCAAAATATTTTAAAGAAAATGAATCCAGTGAAACAAAAGAACAAATATTAAGGATTCGTACTTTAGACAACCCAAGTTCAAAAATACTTCATAAATAACTAGAGTGGAGTAAAATTCAAGAATGAAGACCAAAACATAGATCCAATCAAAGATAGGAATCATAACAGACAATCTTGGACACAGAGAAGAAAACTTAATTTTTCTGTGAATAATATCGTATTTGTGAATAATGTCATATACGTGAATAGTGTCGTATACGTGAATAGTAATTCTGACACCAAAAGATAGAAATTTCATAAAAAACATCATCATGCTTCGTGAATTGTACTCGTGAATAGTAACTCATGAATAGTAACTCGTGAATAGTAACTCGTGAATAGTAACCCTGACATGAAAAAGTTCCAAATTTGATAAAAAGTTCAAACCAATATTTCGGCATAATGATATTGAAGAAATAATATCATTTATGAAGAAAATAATCTCCCTTACCTCAGAAAGAATAGTATTTCTGACTGAAATACTGGATATAGTGCTAAAAGAACTTGCACCGTATAGCAATACTCGAAGTACTAAAATACTCACAAAATACGCTCGATATTATAGAGAGAGAAAGAGAGAGAAATCTTTAGTTTCTGGTGTGATTTTCAATTCTAACCTAAGCACCCTATTTATAGGAAAATGTTTAGAACACCAAAGCAGAAAATTTAATATAAAATTAATATATATATTTTTAAAATTCCTACACACCCCTCATTTGATCAAAACATCAGCCACACATGCATCAAACTCACCAAAAACGTTTTTCACACAAAAATCATTTAAAACTCCAAAAATAAAATAAAATCAATTATTCCGGAACTTCAATAATTCATAATAAATAGCCCCTTTTATCAGAAAATTCGAATCTCGCGAATTTTTATAGGAAATTCAATTCTCTACAACTTTACAGAAGAAAGTTTTTCCAAATTCCAAACAGAAATTGACTGAAATCCACATACGAGAGATTTTACAGGCTATAATCAAATTTCGGTCAAGAAATGGGGTCCACTGACACACAAAATATGTGTTAATCATTTAATGCAACAAAAATACTCTTCCTCCTCATATACTCATATATCCCACATTCATTATAAAAATATCACCATTATTATATTATAATAATATAATAAAATATTATTTTATCAGAAAAGATAAACTATCGATTTTCAACAATTGTCACTTTAAAAAAAATTCTCCATCTATATCCACATAAAATGAATATTTTTCTTATCATATAAATCAATAATTAATTATTCACAAATAATATTACAGAATCACAATAATGACAACCAGACAGTTTCTAGGAAAGAGAGGGCTTTCCAATAAGGATTTCTCCTTACTGGCGCGCAATTAGCTGACCAAACCTCTCCTTAGATAGAACTTTCTAGACATTGCCAATAATGTTATCTAATAATATTATTCAGATAATATGAATTATTGCTTCGATAATAGAAAATACTATGTAGTGACAATGATTAAAACAACAATAATATAAACTATCAATGTAGCAATTATTGAATCAATAAAATAAAATATTGAACGGTAATTATTGTAACAATTATTGAGTAGTGCCACCTTACGTAAGAATCAATAATTGGTGCAATACCGTGTGCTACTATACAACAACGCGTATTACTGTATTTTAACCACCGGGTATTCCAACAGTATTAACGGTAACAACTACGCCGTTATTTATAAACAACTTATACTTGTCGTTTTCTTCCTCCAATCGTTTTCCATTACGGGGCTCACAAAAGACTGCGCCGTCGTACGAATATTTCCCGACAGGAAGAATATTCCACGACCAAACGAATATTCCCCGACAACAATAAGTATTTTATAACCACTTGCTTATTTAAAATAATTACATATATCACCCTTCACTTTAACCTTTTATCAATTTAACCATTTACTAAATAGTAATTATAAGAACAATTGAATACTTTTATTTCATAAAGTTCGGGGTCTTGCAATCTCCCCTCCTTATGAAATTTCGTCCTCAAAATTTACGTACCTGGTATTTCAAAGAGTTGAGAATACCTTGCTTTCATTTCAGATTCCATCTTTCCCGTCATCATGATTTCTCCATTGCACATCTCCTGTATTTCAGATGTCATTCTAGAATACAGCTTCAAAAACAAAGGTTAATTTAACAAATTCACATATCACATAATATCCCGATATTATGACTGACCAACAAAGAAGCTTAGGTAGGACACACTAGCGAAGGATTTTCTCATATCTCCCCTCCTAGTTCTAATCCCGATCTCCGCCAGAGATCATATCCCTAAGCTCTGATACCAAATGTGACAACCCCCAAAACAGGTCCATTCCATCCAACCTATTCTGAGTCGCCAAATACATGGTACAGAAAATGACTACAACTTTATTACAACAATTGTCGTGAAAAATACAATAACACATATGTTATGAGTTTTGATGCAAATATATACCAACTGTGACTCTGGACACCAACTTGGATAGCACGTCACAATGGCACCTTACATAAAGGTAAAGTCAATAACTGTTTAGGGAGAACCTCCACAGCTAGAGACCACCGTTTTATTCTCCTGTTACCCTCGCTCGACCCAGCTACACTCTTATTACCTGAAAGGAATTATAAAGCAAAAGGGTGAGCACAACTAGCTCAGTAAAAAATATCATGACTAAAGATAAATAAATTATCAATAGCCTTCAACAGTAATAAATCAGAGATTTAGAACATATGGTAGATGATAAAACTTTTCAACTATAGTTGCAACGGAACGAGCAATCCATTAGAAGAGTCAAATAGACTATAAAGTCTAATATCTTCTCCATGTTAAAAGTCCACCAACAATGTTTTATCCCTGTAACATCAATCAACAATTCCTGTCCACAATCACATGTATAATTCATAATCGTAATTGTGGTTCTAAATTCCTCTTCTCATCCAAGACAAAGATAATTTTCATCACCTATCTTTATCTGAAACATCAAAGATCATGGTTATACCAAATCACAGTTCCTGTTGATAATCATAATAATAAATTCATCTTTGCACTACGGGCCAAATATATTCAACAAGATGTCATCTTTGCACTACAGGCCAAAGATATTAAACAACAGGTCATCTTTGCACTACAGGCCAAAGATATTCAACAACAGGTCATCTTTACACTACGGGCCAAAGATATTCAACAACAGGTCATCTTTGCAATACAGGCCAAAGATATTCAACAACAGGTCATCTTTGTACTACAGGCCAAAGATATTCATCAACAAGTCATCTTTACACTACATGCCAAAGATATTCAACAACAGGTCATCCTTGCATTACGAGCCAAAGATATTCATCAAAAATCATTCATCTTTGCACTACAGGCCAAAGATATTCAGTTATATCATCATTTAGGACTGAGGATGATGCAAAATATTTTAAAGAAAATGAATCCAGTGAAACAAAAGAACAAATATTAAGGATTCGTACTTTAGACAACCCAAGTTAAAAAATGCTTCATAAATAACTAGAGTGGATTAAAACTCAAGAATGAAGACCAAAACATAGATCCAATCAAAGATAGGAATCATAACAGACAATCTTGGACACAGAGAAGAAAACTTAATTTTTCTGTGAATAATGTCGTATTTATGAATAGTGTCGTATACGTGAATAGTAATTCCGACACCAAAAGATAAAAATTTCACAAAAAACATCATCATGCTTCGTGAATAGTACTCGTGAATAGTAACTCGTGAATAGTAACTCGTGAATAGTAACTCGTGAATAGTAACCCTGACATAAAAAAATTCCAAATTTGATAAAAAGTTCAAACTAATATTTCGGCATAATGATATTGAAGAAATAATATCATTTATGAAGAAAATATCTCCCTTACCTCAGAAAGAATAGTATTTCTGACTGAAATACTGGATATAGTGCTAAAAGAACTTACACCGTATAGCAATACTCGAAGTACTAAAATACTCACAAAATACGCTCAATATTATAGAGATAGAAAGAGAGAAATATTTAGTTTCAGGTGTGATTTTCAATTCTAACCTAAGCACCCTATTTATAGGAAAATGCTTAGAACACCAAAGCAGAAAATTTAATATAATATTAATATATTTTTTTAAAAATTCCTACGCACCAGTCATTTGATCAAAACATCAGTCACACATGCATCAAACTCACCAAAAACGTTTTTCACACAAAAATCATTTAAAGCTCCAAAAAATAAAATAAAATCAATTATTCCGGAACTTCAATAATTCATAATAAATAGCCCTTTTATCAGAAAATTCGAATCTCGCGAATTTTTATAGGAAATTCAATTCTCTACAACTTTATAGAAGAAAGTGTTTCCAAATTCTAAACAAAAATTGTCCGAAATCCACATACGAACGATTTTACAGGCTATAATCAAATTTCAGTCAAGAAATGGGGTCCACCGACACACATAACATGTGTTAATCATTTAATACAACAAAAATACTCTTCCTCCTCATATACTCATATATCCCACATTCATTGTAAAAATATCACAATTATTATATTATAATAATATAATAAAATATTGTTTTATCAGAAAAGATAAAATATCGATTTTCAACAATTGTCACTTTAAAAAAAATTCTCCATCTATATCCACATAAAATGAATATTTTTCTTATCATATAAATCAATAATTAATTATTCATAAATAATATTACAGAATCACAATAATGACAACCAGGCAATTCCCAAGAAAGAGGGGGCTTTCCAATAAGGATTTCTCCTTATTGGCACGCAATTAGGTGACCAAACCTCTCCTTAGACAGAACTTTCTAGACATTGCCAATAATGTTATCTAATAATATTATTCAGATAATATGAATTATTGCTTCGATAATGGAAAATACTATGTAGTGACAATGATTAAAATAACAATAATATAAACTATCAATGTAGCAATTATTGAATCAATAAAATAAAATATTGAATAGTAATTACTGTAACAATTATTGAGCAGTGCCTTCTTACGTAAGAATCAATAATTGGTGCAATACCGTGTGCTACTATACAACAACGCGTATTACTGTATTTTAACCACCGGGTATTCCAACAGTATTAACGGTAACAACTACGCCGTTATTTATAAAAAACTTATACTTGTCGTTTTCTTACTCCAATCGCTTTCCGTTACGGGGCCCACAAAAGACTGCGTCGTCGTAAGAATATTCCCCGACATGAAGAATATTCCACGACCAAACGAATATTCCCCAATAACAATGAGTATTTTATAACCACTTGCTTATTTAAAATAATTACATATATCACCCTTCACTTTAACCTTTTATCAATTTAACCATTTACTGAATAGTAATTATAAGAACAATTGAATAATTTTATTTCATAAAATTCGGGTCTTACACTTACAACCTCGTTTATGTACATACGAGTAAGGCGTTCAAGTGTATAAGTTTCTCTTATAGGTAAGAAGTGAGCAGACTTGGTCAATCTATCAACAATGACCCAAATTGCATCTATGCCTTGAGAAACCTTGGGAATTGAAGACCAGTAACGAAATCCATGGTAATGTGCTCCCACTTCCATTCTGGAATTTCAAGTGGTTGCAATGGACCTTTTGGTACTTGATGTTCCGCCTTGACTCGTTGACACTTTAGACACCTTGAGATAAACAGCGCTATCTCTCTCTTCATATTGCCCCACCAAAATGTATATCGAATATCATGATACATTTTGGTACTCCCAAGATGGATTGCAAACGGTGTGTTGTGCGCCTCCATCATGATTTTATACTTTAAATCAGGGTCGTTAGGAACACAAAGTCTGAAGTTGACTCGAAGTATTCCTTCTTCATCGATTCTTGCTTCTGAAATAACATCTTCTTGCACTTTCTTCCTCATATACATCAGCTCCAGGTCTGTAGTTTGAGCAGCTTTAACTTTATCGATTAAAGTCGGTTCTACTCGTATATTAGCCATCATCACATGGGTCCTCGGAGTCTTTAACTCTATCTCCATCCTTTGCAAGTCACACAAAATGGGCCTTTGCGTTGACAATACCGCACTCGTACCCGCATATGATCTTTTACTCAATGCATCAGCTACCACGTTCGCTAATGGTATTGGATGGTATGATCATAATCTTTCAATAGTTCAAGCCAACGTCATTTTCGCATGTTGAGTTCCTTTTGAGTGAAAAAATATTTGAGGCTTTTATGATCCGTAAAGATCTCCACTTTCTCCCCATACAAGTAATGCCTCCAAATTTTAAGTGCGAAGACAACAACTGCCAACTCTATATCATGAATAGGATAATTCCTCTCATATTCTTTGAGTTTCCGAGAGGCATAGGCTATGACTTTCGCATATTGCATGAAAACACATCCTAACCCTTTGCCCGATGCATCACTGTAGATGACAAATCTCTCCGAGCCAGATGGTATTGTCAAAACAAGTGCTGAAATGAGTCTCCTCTTGAGTTCTTGAAAACTCTTCTCATATTCCATGCTCCAATCTAATTTTATATCTTTCCGAGTCAGCTGAGTTAATGGAGTAGCGATTCGAGAAAACCCTTCCACGAATCTCCGATAATAACCAACTAATCCGAGAAAGCTACGTACTTCGCTCACTGATTTAGGTTGCTCCCAGCTTTGAATAGCTTCAATCTTTGTCGGGTCAACAGATATTCCATGACTTAATACTACGTGCCCAAGGAATGATACTTCCTCAAGCCAGAACTAGTATTTCTTCAACTTGGTATAAAGCTTGTTTTCACGAAGCTTTTGGAGTATCAACCTCAAGTATTGCTCATGATCTTCATGACTTTTGGAATATATGAGGATGTCATCAATAAAGAAGACCACAAAGTGATCTAAATATTCCTTGAATACTCGGTTCATCATATCCATGAAGGCAGCAGGAGCATTAGTCAATCCAAAAGACATGACTAAAAATTTATAGTGCCCGTATCGAGTTCTGAAGGCAGTCTTTGGAATATCCTCAGTTTTAACCTTCAGCTGATGATATCCAGAACGAAGATCGATCTTTGAAAAGAATTATGCTCCTTGCAACTGGTCAAACAGGTCATCAATACGAGGTAACGGATACCTATTCTTGATGGTGACATGGTTCAATTTCCGGTAGTCAATACAAAGTCGCATACTCCCATCTTTCTTCTTAATGAATAGAACAGTAGCACCCCAAGGAGACGTACTAGGACGAATAATACCAATGTCTAACAATTCCTGCAGTTGGGTCTTTAACTCCTGAAGTTCAATAGGAGCCATTCGATATGGGGATTTGGAAATGGGTTTTGTATCGGGTTCAAGGTCGATACAAAATTCAATTTCACGCTCTGAAGGTAGGCCAGGAAGTTCTTCAGGGAATACGTCAGGAAATTTATTAACAATAGAAATATTATTCAAAACTGACGTATTTTTGTTTAGATCCGTGACATGAGCTAAGAAAGCTTGACATCCATTTTTTAATAAATGAATAGCTTTGTGGCTTGAGATGAAAGTGATTGATTTTAATGGTTTGGTTGCTTGAATTCGCATAATAGGTTGGTTAGGAATATGAAAGCTAACAACCTTACGAAAATAATCAATTTTTGCATGATGAGTAGTTAATCAATCAATCCCTAGAATCACATCAAATGCAAGTATTTTTAATGAAATAAGATCGACAGGTAATGTGAGGGTACCGATTTGAAACAAACAAGACTTATAAACAGTAGATGTAATGAAGGTTTCTCCCAACGGAGTTTCCACAGATAAGTCAAAGTCTAATTTCTCCGGAGTCAAATTTAATCGTTGAGCGCAAGTAGGAGAAATAAAAGAATGGGTAGAACTGGTATCAAATAAGGTATAGACTTCGCTAGAGTTTATGATAAGCTTACCCGTGATGACTTCGTTCGGGTTCCTTACTTTCTGGGAGGTCACAACAAAAGCTTTCCCTTGAACTACTGGTTTTGACTTGTCTGGGACGGTATTTTGTGTCACTGTTCCAACTGGACTTGTCTTCGGTGCACGACAAAATTGAGCTAGGTGACCTTCTCTTCCACAATTATAACACGCTTTGGATGGCATCGCGCAGTTTGGACTGATATGTCCCTCCCCTCCGCATTTGAAGCATATGATAGGTGGTCGTTCTCCTTCCTTAACCACGGGTGCTGATACTGACGTCTTTCCAGTATTGTTGAATCTCCTCTTCTTGAAATGTCCATTCTTATTGTCTTGGCCATGATTACCACCGAAGTGGTTACCATTTCTGGCATGTTGATTCTTTCCACGTTTGTTGTCACCGCTTCGATGACTGCTACTACTGGTATTATCATTTTGTCGGCTGCTTTCTCTTAGTTAAGTTGACTCGTTACCGCGCTCCAATAATTGAGCTTTATTTACAACATCTGAATACAAACAAAGTTTATGAGAAATTAGATATTGACGTATCTCGGGTTTCAAACATCTTAGAAATATCCGCGTCATTCTTTCCTTATTATCAACCAAGTGAGACGCAAACCGGGACAACTCTGCAAACTTAGCATCGTACTGTGACACGGTCATATTGTTCTTCTCCAACTTGATGAACTCTACCTCTTTTATGTGACGAATACTTTCGGGAAAGTACTTGTCGTTGAATAGTTCTTGGAACTTCTCCCAAGACATCTTCAATGCGGCAGGTTGAGTACGCTTTATCGATTCCCACCGGTAATCTGCCTCTCCTCGCAACATAAAGGTGGCAAAGAGAACCTTTTGCTCCTTGGAGCATCCCAAGACATCAAATATCTTGGTGATCTGTTTTATCCACGTCTCCGCCTTAAGTGGTTTTGGCTCTCCAATAAACTCTGGTGGTCCCAGCTCCTTGAACTGTTTAGCGGTGACCGTCCGAGAGTTTCCAGTGTTTCCACCTATATTTTGGACAGGAGCCGCTCTCGCCTGATGTTGCATGAATTGCATAAAGCCTCTGAACATTCCATCATTCATCATTTGATCAGTGTTGTTGTTTGTATGAGGATTGTCGCCTTCCTGATGCACATTATCCTGATTATTGATATGTGGAGACTCAACGGTCTCCTGTGCTCCATTGCTATTCTCAACATTCTCGGATGTCATTTTCAGATACTGCCATAAAACAAGGGTTAGTTATCATATCACATATTATCCCTATACTCTGACCGGCCAATTAAATACCAAATAAACTTAGGTAGGTCATACTAGCGAAGGAATTCCCCGTCTCTCCCCTCCTAGTTCTTATCTCACATCTCAGCCAGGGATCATATCCCTAAGCTTTGATACCAACTGTGACGCCCCCAAAATAGGTATACATCACCTATTCTGAGTCGTCAAATACATGGTACAAAATACAAATAAAATCTTAATTATACAATTGTCGTGTAAAATACGATAAAACATAAGTTATGAGTTTTAATACAACATTGTCTTCTAAACAGTATTTAAACTCAAAATAAGTCCTCAATACATTTATTTTCACACTATTTCATAGAATAGTGAAGACTACTAATGCTGTCATATGAACCGTGACTCCGTTCCCCGACTAGTCCCCGCTACGTTCTAATTTCCTGAAAAGAACAATGAAAGCAAAAGGGTGAGCTCAACTAGCCCAGTAAGAAATATTATGACTAAGATAATGCATGTAAGACCCCAACTTTTTAATGAATAAAATCGAATTTCCTCTATTTATTATTGTGAATAATAAGTTGTTAATTTGATATAATGCTTTGGTTATGGGTGAAATGTGCAAATTTTTCAAAATACGCAAGTGGTTATAAAATATTCATTTTTGTCGGGGAATATTCGTTTGGTCGTGGAATATTCTTGTTGTCGGGGAATATTCGTACGACGGCGCAGTCATTTGTGGGCCTCATAACAGAATAACTGTTGGATGAAGAAAATGACAAAATTGAGTTTTTATAAATAACGGCGTAATCATTACCGTTAACATTGTTGGAATACCCGGTTGGTAAAGTAATACGCGTTGTTGCATAATAGCACACGGTATTGCACAGAATTTTTTTCAATTATTGATTTTTACGCGAGAAGGCACTACTCAATAATTATTACATTAATTACTGTTCAATATTTTATTTTATTGATTCAATAATTGCTGCGTTGATATTTTATATTATTGTTGTTTCAATAATTGTCACTGCACAGTATCTCCATTATCAGATCAATAATTCATATTATTTGAATAATATTATTAGATAGCATTATTAGCAATGTCTAAAAAGTTCTGTCAAGGAGAAGTTTGATCACCTAATTGCGCGCCAGTAAGGAAAAATCATTATCGAAAAGCCCCCTCTTTCTTGAGAACTGCCTGGTTGTCATTATTGTGATTCTGTAATCTTATTTGTGAAACATTAATTATTGATTTATAAGATAAGGAAATATTTATTTGATGTGGATATAAATGATGGATTTATTTATGTGGTTATAAATGAAAGAGTTAATGTTGAGGTGTTTTATCAGTATTTTGTCGGATTGAAGGTATTAAAAGATCAAATCGGTGTTCTTACAGTTTTATTGTGTGAGTTATAATATTTAATCTGACCGTTGGATCGTTGTGATTTTTGGATATGTTATACATATATAAGTTGAGTATATGTCCACAAATTTTGAACCGTTAAAAATGAACGCATAATTTGTTATGAATTTTAAGAGGTGACTGATTCGGAAATTAGGTTTATAAATGATTTTGGTGGAAAATTCTAGAAATGGGTGGGTGATGAGTAGGTTTTATACCTATGAATCCGATATTATTAAACTTAATTATTGTTATCTTTAATTGTTTTTTAGTATCTTTTTATGTGTTTTCTGTTTATTTGTTGTAGGTTGGAGCTGGAGGGACAAATTGGTCATTTCGGAGAAGAAAAAGATCAAAAATCATGAAAATTAAAGCTGAGTGGCAATTTTGTAATTACGTGGTCCTGGTCAAGCGCCTAGGCGCTTGGAAATGGCCTATGTTGAGCGCCTAGGCGCTCATGTGCAGAAAAAGGGGCGTTTTTCTACTGCCAAATGGGTTTTTGAAGCCAAATAGGAGTCTGAATGAGGACTGAGACCAATACAAATAGGAGAAGACTTTAGAAAAGACGGGTGAACTAATAATTCAAGAGATTTGCAGAGAGAACAAACAAGAAAAACACGAAGGAGAATTGCAAGGGCTGAAGATCAAAGAGAGAGTATTGGAGCAAATTCAGAGTTTCTTCTTCTCTTCTCTAGTTTTATCTTTTGTAATTATTTGGGATATTTGGATTATTAACTTGGATGATGTTTTTCTTTATTATTATCATGAACTAAATTTTAATTAAGATTGTAACGGAACTTGGTATGTAGTCTAAATTGCAAGCTTCCCATTGAATGAAAGTTAGTTTTTATTGAATTATTTATTATATCTTATGTTTATTGATTAATTGTTTGGCCAACAATTACTGTGATAATCTATATAAAATTGGAAGATGGAGTATAGATTGAGATCTGGATATGATAACATCTGTTCATATAATCTAAATAGGGTTAATATGATTAGCGTGTAGGATAGGAATATACCTATGTGTCTTTTGTATCCATTGAAAGAATTTGAGCGTAAAACCCTAATTAACTTGATTCACATAGGAATATAGTGAGTTGATTAACTGGGGTGTTCCTTGTAATTCCGCATCTTAAAGATTGGATTTAGGAGGATTTGTTCACGTGTCTTTGGAAGAAGTGCGTGAATATTCATAAAGCATTCTTAGATAATGATTCATATTAATTGATTTATTTTAAATGGGAAGTAAGTTAGTTTAAATGAAATACCAAGGGAAGTTGTAATCTTAACCTGTTAAATCTGCAGTTATTCTTCTGAAATTTTGATTTTTAATCATTAGTTTTGTTAAGTTTAAATTTCAAATCACAAACAAAATTTTCGTAGTTTAAAATAGGATTAATTGCATTAGAATTAGTAATTGATAAATATTAGTCTATTTCCTCGTGGGAACTATATCCTTACTTGCTGAATATTACAATTGAACGTGTATACTTGCGTGGTAAAGTGCTATTATAAATTTAGGCAACAAGTTTTTGGCGCCGTTGCCGGGGAACTTAGTTTAATATTTTGTCATTATTAAATTCAATGAAATTAATCTTAATTTAAACAATTTTTTATTTTTTTATTTTATTTTTTATTTATTTTTTGTCTCTAGTCTAATTCCTTTTCAGGCACCATGAACAACTATGACTATCATTGGCTATATTCGAGAATGACTCGGCCAAGGGAGGCAAAGAATTATGGACTCGATGAATTGTCAGCACAATTTGGGACACTTTCAAGGAAGATTGATGCTTTATCAGCACAAGTTATTCAAAGTGTAGCGGTGATATGTGAGTATTGTGGTGGAAACCATCCAAGTCATCAATGCACCATCAGTTTCGAGTCGTTACAATATAGTGGTAACTTCAGCGATTATCCCAACAATTATGATTATTCTAGTAATTATCATCATGAGTGGGGGAATCCACTAAATCTTTCATGGAGCGATGACAATCTAGCCCAACCCTTTGCTCCATGCCAATCATACACTCCTGAATTACAAGTTCAACTCCCTAATCATGAAGAAGAAAGGATTTTAAACTTGGAAGGACTTATTTCCAAGTTCATGGTTTTGATTGAGGAGCAGACGAATAGTCAGGAGATGTCGATTCGAAATCTTGAGAACCAGGTGGGACAACTTTTCAACGCCATCATCAATCGCCCTCAAGGTGAAGTGTCAAGCAACATGGTTCCCGAGACTGATGGATTGCCCACACTAAATCTGGAATCGGATGTTCCAAAAGAAAAGGATGTGGAAAGGGAAGAGACAAGTGGGGAGCAGGAAAAGAAGGTCGCCAAAGATCTAGCCTTGAGTTCTGACATAGATGAACCGATTTTGATAGTGCCCCATATATCTTCTCTACCAAAGTTTAAGGATCCGGTTAGATTTGCAATCATGTGTCCAATTGGTAGTCATTTTTTCGATAAAGGTATATATGATATGAAAGCTAGCTTAAAATTGGTGCCATGGTGTGAAGAGAATGGGAAGAGAGATGAAGAACCAGTTGTTTTAAAAAAGCTTCAACGTAAAAATTCGTTCATAGATACAACTCGGAAAATGCCTAGTTATTTGAAGGTTGTAAAAGAGAATCTACCTATAAAGAACAAGCTAGGTGAATTTGAATCAATAACCCTTACTGATGGCAAACTCTCGAAAGTTACGTTATTACTAATGGATGGAGGGTTCCTCAATTTTCGAAGGGGAATTGGATAGAGAAAGAGAAGAAAGTCAGGCTGAAGACTATAAACCAAGCGCTAACTGGGAGGCAACCCAGGAATTTTTATTGATATTTTCTATTTTTACTTTTATTAATTTGCGTTACTGTTAGTTTATTTAGTGGTTAAACTTTTATAGTTTAGGATTTGTTGCATCCATCGTTCTCTAACAGATATTCAATTTATTGCAGGAAAGGAGGCCAAGCATTTATGATCTTAATAAGTTGAATGTCCACTCGTCAAAATCTCAAATTTCTAATCAATTCCGCAAATTTTGGTGTGGAAGGAAACACGTTATTGGAGGTATGGCATACAAGAAGTGTAAAACACCAAAACAAGCACTGTACACTGGCCAAGCGCCTAGGCGCTCCAGAAAAGCCAAGACTAAGCGCTTAGGCGCTCCAAGTCAGTACCAAAAACGCAGCACAAGCGCCTAAGCGCTCATCTTCAAGCCAAACCAAGCGCCTAGGCGCTCCAAGTCATTTTGGCATTCTGCAGCCAAGCGCCTAGGCGCTCCAGACAAGTTTATTTCAAGCGCCTAGGCGCTCCAACAGGAAAAAAAAAGCCCCAATTCGGGCTAAACTTCTCCAATCCCAAATCAAACACATTCTTGCTCTCTTACTCCAACTCTAACTCCCACAACTCTCAACCCTCATCTAATCTAGCCACAACAACCAATCTTTCTCTTCCAAATCCTAATCAAACACTAAATCTCCTACCCAAACTAAGTCACTCAAGCTCCATCTTGACATCCTTCTTCACCAATTCGGGAATCAACTTACATTCAAGCCACATCTATCTAAAGTAAGGGTTCAAATCTCAAATTTCTCATCCAACTTTGATTGAAACATCATATTTGGCTATACCCAAGTAAGTACACAAGATTTTATTGCAAATTATTTGGATTCACTTGGATAATAGCTATGTTAGTACTTTGAAGCTAGTTTCTATCATTGTGTTGGCTCAAGTGGGTGTGGGTACTCTTAATTGTTGCTTGTATTGCCTTGGAAGTATAGTGTGCTTAATAATTGAAAAAATTGGTGAAAATTAAGTTTTGGGGAGTGCCTACCAATAGTGTTCCAAATCTGTGCACACCAAGTGTTTGATAATTTGTCACAAAGAGGATTTGGCTATCTTAAGTCACTGAGTATCATTTGGTTTGGCAAGAACTTAGTACATAAGACTATGGCTACTAAGAGGCATAGAGGAGAGACTTCGGGCACTTCGCAAAAGTTTGACAAAAAGAGGTTTACAAGTGCTAAAGAGTCTGAAAGATATTACAATGTGCAGCATTCCTAGAGATGTTTGCCCGCATGAATCCAGGTGCCGCTCCCTACCAATTTCCACCATTGTCTGCATACCCCCCGGATGAAGAAGTAGAAGAAGAGGAGGAGGAGGATACTGACGAGGAATAAAGCTTTTATCTTTCAGGAAAGTCCTCAGTGCTTAATTTCTTAAATTTTGTTTCTTATATACAATGAGGACATTGCATCGGTTAAGTTTGGGGGTGTAATTTTCCAGCTCCAGTTCATGCATATAGTATTCATCTAGTGCATTCATATAGTATTTAGTTATTAGTTTTTCATGTAGTTTGCATTCATGTAGCTTTCATTTTAATTTCCTAAAAAAAATATTAAATATTTGCATGTTTCCAGCCGTTAGATAGTTTAAGTCTGTTTTGGCCAGTGATGAGATTGGAATTGAGTAGACAAGTATAGTATTGTCTGTTAAGACTTTGATGTGATTTCTTGTCATGATTTGAATCTTTACCTGTTTGAAACTGATATAATAAGGATAGCTCAGTAAAAACAACTAAGTTGACTGATTGAGTTTAAATTGACACATAATGGACTTCTAGAGGATAATGCTAGTTTGAATGAATGAAAGACATGAATAGGCAAAGATGACTGAATTTAGACAAAAAACTTAAGTTTGGGGGAAAAATTTGGGATATATAAGCTTGAAAAAAAAAAAGAAAAATAATACCGTGGCTAGTTTTGTTTCGGGGCCTTTGTTACTTGAGCAAGTACGCCCGAAGGGGGATCTTAAAATCTAGCGCCCTAAGGTCTTATATGGTCTGAGAGTTGTTGGTCGAAAGCTCGCTAAGGGGTAGCACTGTTAGCCTAATGGAATGAGACATTGCACAGTCATGGTTAAAAATATATATATATATGAAGAAAAAAAACAACAAAAACAATAAAACGGAAAAAGAGCAAAAAGCCCCCGTAAAGCACAATAAAGCATAAGTATCTCGGATTGGACTCTTAAATTTGGTGGAGGTTTGTTTTTAGTTGGATCTAGCTTGTTTGTGAATTTTGTGAGTTTACACTGTATGATTCTTTTAAAGAGATTTATTATGTGTTGTATTTAGCATCATATCAGTTAGCATGGATGTTAAGCACACACACACTATATCAATAATAACAGGTTAAGATTTGATGATTGACGAGGAAATTATTAATCTGTCTTGATATGATGTACTAGCATGATTATTGTGATTTCTCTGAGGCTTGATGAATAGATTTTGTTCTGTTTGACTGCTGGAATGTAAGCATTTATCTAGTTGCATTTGCATTGCATATTTAGTTATCGCATTATGTTGTGTTGCTTGGGGACAAGCAATTGGTTAAGTTTGGGGGTATTTGATGAGTAGGTTTTATACCTATGAATCCGATATTATTAAACTTAATTATTGTTATCTTTAATTGTTTTTTAGTATCTTTTTATGTGTTTTCTATTTATTTGTTGTAGGTTGGAGCTGGAGGGACAAATTGGTCATTTCGGAGAAGAAAAAGGTCAAAAATCATGAAAATTAAAGCTGAGTGGAAATTTTGTAATTACGTGGTCCTGGTCAAGCGCCTAGGCGCTTGGAAATGGCCTATGTTGAGTTCCTAGGCGCTCATGTGCGAAAAAAGGGACGTTTTTCTACTGCCAAGTGGGTTTTTGAAGCCAATAGGAGTCTGAATGAGGGCTGAGACCAATACAAATAGGAGAAGACTTTAGAAAAGACGGGTGAACTAATAATTCAAGAGATTTGCAGAGAGAACAAACAAGAAAAACACGAAGGAGAATTGCAAGGGCTGAAGATCAAAGAGAGAGTATTGGAGCAAATTCAGAGTTTCTTCTTCTATTCTCTAGTTTTATCTTTTGTAATTATTTGGGATGTTTGGATTATTAACTTGGATGATGTTTTTCTTTATTATTATCATGAACTAAATTTTAATTAAGATTGCAACGGAACTTGGTATGTAGTCTAAATTGCAAGCTTCCCATTGAATGAAAGTTAGTTTTTATTGAATTGTTTATTATATCTTATGTTTATTGATTAATTGTTTGGCCAACAATTACTGTGATAATCTATATAAAATTGGAAGATGGAGTATAGATTGAGATCTGGATATGATAACATCTGTTCATATAATCTAAATAGGGTTAATATGATTAGCGTGTAGGATAGGAATATACCTATGTGTCTTTTGTATCCATTGAAAGAATTTGAGCGTAAAACCCTAATTAACTTGATTCACATAGGAATATAGTGAGTTGATTAACTGGGGTGTTCCTTGTAATTCCGCGTCTTAAAGATTGGATTTAGGAGGATTTGTTCACGTGTCTTTGGAAGAAGTGCGTGAATATTCATAAAGCATTCTTGGATAATGATTCATATTAATTGATTTATTTTAAATGGGTAGTAAGTTAGTTTAAATGAAATACCAAGGGAAGTTGTAATCTTAACCTGTTAAATCTGCAGTTATTCTTGTGAAATTTTGATTTTTAATCATTAGTTTTGTTAAGTTTAAATTTCAAATCACAAACAAAATTTTCGTAGTTTAAAATAGGATTAATTGCATTAGAATTAGTAATTGATAAATATTAGTCTATTTCCTCGTGGGAACGATATCCTTGCTTGCTGAATATTACAATTGAACGCGTATACTTGCGTGGTAAAGTGCTATTAAAAATTTAGGCAACAGTGGGCCCCACTTTTGGTTGTTGGGGAAAATGGCTGATTTTTGGTGGGTAGAATAGTAGCAGGTAAAGCCATCAGGTTACAGGCAAGTCTGCTTCGACGTGCTAACATTTTCCTATAAATAGAGGGCTAAGTTAGAATTGAAAATGACACCAGAATTCATTAATTTTCTCTCTAGATTATCGAGTGTATTTTGTGAGTATTTAGATACTTGGTGAGTTGCTATTCATTAGTGCAAGTTTCCTTCAGCATCATGTCTGATATCCAGTTAGAAGTACTGATCTTTTGAGGTAAGGGATAGTAAGGGATTTTAAGGGTTATTATGTTTTTTTCAGTTTCGTAGTTTTTTCGACTCTCAAAAATTCTGGAAATATTTGAAATGATAATTTGATGTGTTTTTTAGATTGTGTCCAAATATGGCAATTTTTTTGATGTATAGATTAGGAGTTATGAATTTTATGAGAAAATACTATTTTAAAAGTAAACCCTTATAACTCCTTGTGCTTAACTCCAAAATTGATGAAATTTTTATTGGGAGTAAATCTATATAATATCAGTGTACTATGTGAATTTCGGAATTTTTGGACAAGAGTACAATTTATGATAAATGTCTAAATATTCGACGGTTTTGGCCATATGAAAATTAGTAAATGAATTTTAAAAATTCTGAGAAAAATATATGTTCAATGTGGGACTATATTATGCTAAATCTCAGAAAAGAAATATTTTTGGAACTGATTTGGTATTTTTCATGAAAATGGACTAGTTATGAGTAAATGAATTAAATATGTTATGTGAAGTAAGAAAATTGGAAAATATGATTTTATGGCTTGAAAATCCTATATGAGGTATAAACAGATTTTTGATGATGGTTTTGGTTATTGGTGATGAAATCTTATGAGTTTGGAATTTTAGGATGATTAAATGCATTATTTAGTAAAGTGTAAACAATTAAAATAAATTTAAGAAATGTTATTTCAATATCATTATACCGAAATATTGGTATAGATTTTATTGTGGAATTTCTACTTTTTTGTGTCGGGTTTACTATTCACGAGTTACTATTCATAAGTTACTATTCATGAAGTTACTATTCATGGGTTACTATTCACGAGTTACTATTCATGACAAAATTGGTTTCTTTTTCTAACCAAATTATAGTTGAGTTATGAATATTACTCTTGAGATTAAATCTATATGTTGATTATATTATTTTTATTATCATATATAACATTTTTATAACCCTAAGATGAATTGTTGATGAATATCTTTGGCCCGTAGTGCAAAGATGAATTGTTGATGAATATCTTTGGCCCGTAGTGCAAAGATGACCTGTTGTTGAATATCTTTGGCCTATAGTGCAAAGATGGTCTGTTGATGAATATATTTGGCTCGTAGTGCAAAGATGAAATTGTTAGTATGATTATAAACAGGAACTGTGATTTGGTATAACCATGATCTTTGATGTTTCAGGTAAAGACATGTGATGAAAATTATCTTCGTCCTGGATGGGAAGAGGAATTTAGAATCACAATTATGATTATAAGTTATTCATATGATTGTGGACTAGAACTGTTGATTGATGTTACTGGGATAAAACATTGTTGGTGAATTTTTAACATGGAGAAGATAATAGACTTTATGGTCTATTTGACTCTTCTAATGGATTGCTCGTTCCGCTGTAACTATGGTTGAAAGGTTTTATCATCTACCATATGTTCTAAATCTCTGATTTATTACTGATGAAGGCTATTGATAATTTAATTATCTTTAGTTATGATATTCTTTACTGGGCTAGTTGTGCTCACCCTTTTGCTTCACAATTCCTTTTCAGGTAATAAGAGTGTAGCTGGGTCGAGCGAGGGTAACGGGGAAATAGAACGGTGGTCTCTAGCTGTGGAGGTTCTCCCTAAGCAGTATAGAAAGGTGTTGTATACATCATTTAGTAGTTATATTTGGTGAATCAAATAGGGTGAGGCGAAGTCAACGTTGGAAGAGTGTTTTGCCACTATCATACAAGATGTCTAATGACATACAACCTCGTGTCATCATAAGACAGGGTTGTGCTCATCCACTTGCTGAGTATATCGACGAGCACTACCTATATAATCTTGGTGTTTGGTTGAAGTATAACTCTCAATTAGAGACAGTGGAGATAATGATATGTCAAGAGAAGACTCACAATTGGAAATAATATGATAGTACTCTTCTCATTTTTCTTTGGGGTCTATTGGGTCAACCAAAGATAATTCTGTGGCCATATGATATCTATCATAACCTAGACGCATGGCTCCCATGTACAAAGGTTTCCTTGAGCACTTCCCAAAGATTTTAATTTCTAAAACAGTTTTTGACTATACCTTTATGTAAGATGTCATGGTGACGTGCTACCCAAGTTGGTGTCAAGATGTCATGGTGACGTGCTACTCACAACACATGAGTTGTTGTATTTTGCACGATAATTGTTGTAATAAAGTTGTAGTTATTTTCTGTACCATGTATTTGGCGACTCAGAATGGGTTGGATGGAATGGACCTATTTTGGGGTTGTCACAATGCAGAATAATTTATCATTAGTCTTCAACAGTGTTAAACTGATAAAATATAACAAACATCAAGTTTAACTGCAGCGAAACAAGCAATCCATTAGAAGAGTCAAGTAGAGAATAAAATCTACTATCTTCTACGATTTAAAAGGTTTTTCATTACTTTTATCGCTGAGACTCAGCTTAATAAATAATTCACATCATCCCTGCACTACGACCAAGGATATTCATTAGTATCACAACCACAAATTATCCATGCACTATGAGCCAAGGATATTCGTGTATTCATCAATGGTCATGATCATGCCAACAACTGTCCATCAATGCACTACGGCCAATGAGGATTTTTACCACATCATTTGCAACATTACGGTCATGATTATACTGAATAATCCCTGGTCATAATCATACTAAGTCCATCTATGCACTACAGGCCACAGATGACTTTCAACATATTATAAACATGAGGATGACGACAATTCAATAAAACAAGTTCAAGAATAAATTTTAAAGATTTATAAGTTAATTTATCCTAAAATCAATAACGTCCAAATTGTCAACATGATACTGTTTTGTGGAGTAAAATTCAAGAATGCTCAGAAGAATATTTTCATGAAAAGATACTGGATGAAGCGCAAATATCAAGGATATTCCACTAATTTCATGGAATATAGAAACCAAAACTTTAACCAACTGAGTATAATAGAATATATGAAACCGTAAATGGACTTTTGCCGCCATGCGTTAATCCATATAGACAAATTATTCTAACAGAATAATAAAGAATAGAATAACAGAAGAATTCACCAAGCATGCATAATCCGCACAGACAGGTTATTCCAACAGAATAATAAAGAATTGAACCAGGTCATGCGTAACCCGCACAGACAGGATATTTCAACAGAATAATAAAGAATGGAACCAGATCCTGCCTAATCCGCACAGACAGGATGTTCCAACAGAATAATAAAGAATGGAACCAGGTTATGCGTAATTCGCACAGACAGGATGTTCCAACAGAATAATAAAGAATGGAACCAGGTCATGCGTAATCCACACAGACAGGATGT
This sequence comes from Panax japonicus, assembly GCA_020205505.1. Taxonomy (NCBI): domain Eukaryota; kingdom Viridiplantae; phylum Streptophyta; class Magnoliopsida; order Apiales; family Araliaceae; genus Panax; species Panax japonicus. The sequence continues at coordinate 83,476,536 of CM035113.1, forward strand.
TCCAACAGAATAATAAAGAATGGAATAACAACATAATTCACCAGGCATGCGATAGACCGCACAAACAGGTTATTCCAACCAAATAATAAAGAATGGAATAACAACCCTTACGAGTATTGAAAGAAAATAACTCTCTTCATGAATACGAAAGAATAATACCCCTTACGAGTACAACAAATAATATCCCTTAGCGTAAAAGAAGAGTATTCCGACTAGTAGGGCGAGGATATTCTTGAAGAAAACTTATATTATTTTTCTACGCTCACAGCTTCTGAAATCTCTAAAGAAATACGCTTAAGATTATAGAAGAAGAATTCTGTGAATTTCTGGTGTGATTTCAATTCTAACTAAGCATCATATTTATAGGAGAATTGAAAGAATACTATGCAATAAAATATAATATATTCTAAATATATATATATATATATATATTATTTAAAATCTAATAAAACAAATAATTTTATAAAAGTATTCTGTTTTATATAAAAAGAGTTTACTATGCAAAATATTATGCAGACATTATGCAACACTATGCATAATAAAATATAATATATTCTATTTATAGTCTAATAAAATAAATAACTTTATAAAAGTATTATGTTTTATATAAAAAGTTTTTCTATTTTATTACATTAATAATACTAATAAAATAAAATTTATCATCATTATTATAATTCACAATATTAATCGACCAGGTCGTTCCCAGGAAAGAGGGGGTTTTTCAATAAGGATTTCTTCCCATTGGCGCGCAATTAGGTGACCAAACCTCTCCTTGACAGAACTTCTAGACATCGTTAATATTGCAAATAATAATATTAATAACTTTGTCATCTCAATTATTGATTTAATAATATATAAAATATTGACAATAATTGAATCAAATAACGTGAGATACTATGCAGCAATTACTGTAGTAATAATTGAACAAAACTGAGTGACTTCTTATGTAAGCATCAATAATCAATACCGTGTGCTACTATGCAACCACGTGTATTACTGTACTTTTAACACCGGATGTTTCAACAGTTAACGGTAAAACTTTCGCCGTTATTTTCATAAAGTATTTTTGTCGTTTTCTCAATCCGACAATAATTCCGTTATGGGGTCCACCAATGATTGTGCCGTTGTACGAATATTCCCTATTAAAATGAATATTCCCCGACCAATCGAATATTATATAATAACTTGCGTACTTTATAAAATTTATAAATATTACCCACAACTATAGCATTATATCAAATTCATTCTATAATATTCAAAAATGATATTTATAAAAAAATCATCTTTATTTATAAAAGTTGGGATCTTACATTTTAAATTCAAATCTTCTCGACTGCACAATTATCTTAATTTAATAATACAAATACATTTTAGTTCTCTATAAAGTTACGTTCGATTTAAGAAAAAGTATTAGTAGGATATACATTGTTTGTACTTTTTCTAAAAGCTTAAACTTATAATATGAGTTGATTTTTACTTCACACTATATATTTTAAAATGATATGCTTCTCATGCACATGTAATGTATTAAAAATGAGTAACTGCAAGTGCATGTCAAATTGAATAATTGACAAGTATAAATTAAAGTCCAAAAATTAGATTAATTTTAAATATCGTTAACTTATATTTCAGATAAATTAGAAATAATAATAGTGGACGTGATTAATAATTATATAATGCAAACTAATAAGTCATAAAAAAAATTATTAATGTAAAAAACTACCTAAGAATCCGAATCCAATAAGTACTAACGTAATAAATTATTTATTATTTTTCAAATTAATTCTTAATTTTGTTCTCCCTTCTCTTTAAAATAATGATTAATATATTAATAATTAACATGAGCAAATATAAATTATGAAAAAATCATAAATTAACTAGAATTTATCAAAACCTCTTAATTAATATAAGAATCATATATGAATTTTGGAACGAGAAAAAAATATTAATTATAAAATACCTAATTTGATAATCATTTTAAATATTAAAGATTTAGTTTGACATGGAATTTAAAACTAACAAAATTAAAATTAAAAATACTAATAATAATAATTGCATGAAATAAATTACTAATTAAAATCAAACAATCTAAGTAACATAGAAAAAACGTGCATGCACGCTTCTGTTAAAGACCATAGAGATAGTATGAATGAAAACAATTAAAGTAACCAATTTGATTTCATTAATCTGCTGGGTTAAATAGATGTTTGTTTGCAAATATTATAATTTTGAGATTATAATTTATGGGATTATAATTTCAAAATTATTAATCTTATGATTAAATAGTCATACTCACATGTTTGTTTTTTATGGGATTATTTATGGGATAACTTAAAATAATTTCATGTTATATTTATTTTTTTCAGAATTAATTAAAGGATTGGATAAAAAAATATCGTTTGAACTATTATACCCTTACCAATAATAACATATTTGTTCAATAGAATTGTTATTTTGTACTCCCTCCGTCCCATGATAAAAGTCCCGGTGGACTTTTCACGCATATTAAGAAGATGAATGAAATGATAAAATTGTCCATAATAATGTCATTAAATATGGAGAGAGAATTAGAATAAGAAAAGTATGAAATATTTAATGTTACGGGTATAATAGAAAAATATGTGTAAAAATTTGGTTATTAAAGGAAAATGGACATTTAACATGAGACTACCCAAAATAGTAATAAGAATTTTTATCATGGGACGGAGGGAGTAATATATTAGTTTCATTATAATAGTAAATATATTCTGTTATTATGAGATTTAAATATATTAGTTTAATTATAATATTAAATATATTCTGTTATAATGGGATTTAAATATATATATCATTATAATATTAAATATATTCTGTTATTATGGGATTTAAACCTGGATCAACTTGTTCAGGAAGGTTGGGGCTTGGGGCCACAGCTAATCCTAACGAGGCGGGTTAATATGATGATGTTTATACATCTTACAGGAAGCAGAAACACCAATTACCATACATCATCCATGATATATATTAAATATATAGGCTATATGTATATATACATTATACAGTGGGGTTATGCGACGATTTTTTTGGCTAAGACGGTTTAGAATTTAGTGTGAAGAGATCTACATTTGATCTAATAGGTTTATTTGATTTTAAAATTTGATTATTCTATAAATTTGAAAATTTATATTTATTATTTTGATATTTATTGTGTTTTATGCGTGACCTCTTTTTCTTTTTCGGGAAGGAGGTGTTACACTATGTTGGATGCTTGATGATGGATTTTTGTGGGTTACAAAAGTAAAGGTGTGTTTGAATGTAAAGTAAATGTTTGGTAGGCATACCTGTGAATGAGCTTGTTTGAATTGATTTTTTGGGTTAAGATAATGGCTATGGAGATTATTTATTATGCATAAATTAAATTGGTTGAATTATTTATTATGCTAAGAAGAAGCAAGAATTAAATTTAGTTGCTATTAAGAGAATTTATATTTTAATTGTAATGAATTTCATAATTTTCATTGCTCATCCCACCCATGAGCAATGAAAATACAACCTATCAAAAAACAAATCACCATGTCACACAAACAAGACTCATGATCGTAATTTCATAAATAACATATCATAAAAATGAAATAAAAGGATTTACCGTATAAAAGATTTTAAGTATTAAACAGGTAAATGATGAAGCTACTAGTAAACAGCTACCAATCAATAAGAAGGTATCAACACGTGAACAGTGGTCATATCCAATCAATTTCTTCCGATTCCAAGAGCGCTTATGCATGTGAGGGAGAGACTGCATAAAAAAGGCCACACAGCCTGGTTGATTTGCTGGAATGTTCTTGTAACAATGGCAATGAATCCGCCCACTCAACTGTCAATGAGTGTAGACAATGGAAAGAGCTAGCGTAGTCAGTCTGCCTTCCAACCTGGTTGATTTGCTGGAATGTTCTTGTAACAATGGCAATGAATCCGCCCACTCAATTGTCAAGGAGTGTAGACAATGGAAAGAGCTAGCGTAGTCAGTCTGCCTTCCAACCTGGTTGATTTGCTGGAAAGTTATTGCGACACTTGCAATGAAACCAGCCAACTCGATTGTCCGGGAGTGTAGACGATGGAAAGAGCTAGCGTAGTCAACCTGCCCTTAGTGTTCTTATTTTTCTCTTGATGAGTCCATTCATCAAACTGATATATGTGGATTTATTCAAGGATATGCCCTTATCTGTCAATTCTACAAAAGTTCGCATTGCATCATTGTATCTCCCTTCAGTACAAAGATCATTAATCCGTTCCGGATGAGCAATGGAACTTGAATCTGATTCATCTGGAGTTTCACAAGTTACAATATCTTGCCCCTTATCCATTTGTAGGGGCTGGTCAGTTAACTTTCCCATCTCAGTCACTTCGGAAATTAAATTTTCTGCTTGTTTCATCCTCCCTTCATCCTTGAGTGAACCAAAAATGGCATAATGTGTATACTGATCCGGCCCTAGTTTCTTTAATTTCATTTCAGTAACAAGGCTCACAGCATCTTCAACTCTCCCTTCTTTGCATAGAGCTGTTATCAACGTGTTATAGGTTACAACATCCATTTTATGCCCTTTTGAGATCCAAGTGTTAAAGAGTATAAGGGCTTTTTCTAACATCCCTTCTTTACAAAGCCCTCGAAGTAGAATATTACATGTGAACACATCAGACTTGAATAAATTCTCGACCGTCTTGTTGTAAAATTGAAATGCTTTCTCAACATTCCCCTCCAAGCAATACCCATGAATAAGTGTCTTGTATGTCCTCTCATCAGGAAACAACCCATTCTCCAAAAGTTCATTTAACTTGATAAATGCTTTCTCAGTCTTTCCTGATTTGCAAAGTCCTCCGATAATAGAGTTATATGTGATAATACTGGGAATGATCTCTTTGTTCTTCATCTCAACCCAGAGTTTCAAAGCCCTGTCCACATTTTCATCATTAAAGTAACCCACAATCAAAGTGCCATAGCTTACCTCATCAACAATATAACCTCGCCTTTTAGCACTAATTAATAACTCATAGGCCTCGTCAAGCTTGTGCTCCCCACAAAGAGCATGAAGAACAATATTAAGGATAAAAGTATCCATCTTTAGACCTTTCACACCCATTTCACTCATCATCTTTAAGGCTTCCCCCAGATTTCCTGCCTTACAATACCCTTTTATCAAAGTAGTGTAAGTGATATAATTTGGGCCAAACCCACTAGCTTCCATCTTTCGAATAGCATCACTAGCTCCATCCATGTTTCCTTCCTTACAATAGCACTTAATCACTATATTGTGAGTCACCTCATTTCTTTGAACTCCATTTACACTCATTTCATCAAGTAACTTGAAAGCCTCCCAACTGCCTTTCCAGTGCAGACAACCATTGACTAAAGTGTTATAAGTAACCACATCAGGCAACACTTTAAATCCCTCCATCTCATCTCGAAGCCTTAAAGCCTCATCGATCTTTCCCTCTTTACATAACCCATCAATCAACGTGTTATAAGTCCAAACATCTGGCAACAAATTATTCAGCGTCATCAACTCGATAATCTTGGAAGCTTCCTTTAAACACCCCATTTTACAATACCCAGAAACTAATATATTATATGTGTTTCTATTTAGCAATAGCCCTCTATTCTTCATATCAGATAAACATTCTCTAGCCTCATTCACTCTACCCTTTTTAAACAAAGCATCCAATATTGTATTGTAAGTCACATTATCAGGCAAACAATTAAATTCACTCATTGTATTCAACAACTCCGTAACATCATTAAATTTATTCTTCAAACAATATCCCTTGATCAAAATGTTAAAAGTAGATGTATTTAATGCTATACCGAGCCTAATTGTATCATTAACAATTTCTTTACAAGATACAATGGAATTGGGAGATGGGGATTTTACCAATGAAGAAAGGAGAGTATTACAGGTGAGTAAATTGGGGCGGAGCCTTAGGCGCTTCATTTTCTTGAAAATCACGACGGCGAGGTCGGGGCGGCCAGATTGGACATAGGCGCCAACAGCGGTGTCGAGGAGGGCTTTGGTGGGCGGCGGAACGGAGCGCGGAGGATGGAGGAGAGATTGGTGGAGGTGGTGGCGGGGATCAGCGGAGATGTGATGGAGGAGGAGGCATTTGGCGTCGGAGAATTTGCGGTGGGTGAAGAGGGGTGGGAGAAGAGTGAGGAGGAGAGAAGATGGGGTGTTGTTGTGGAGAGAAAAAATGGAGGGGATTTGTGTTTGGGCCCATTTGAAGAAGGAGAGAAGGGTTTTGGGGCGAGAGGAGAGGGTTTTGGATGATAGAATGGAGTGGATGATTGATGGGGTGAGGTGGGGGATGAATTGGGCGAGTGATTCGTACGGGTTTTGATTAGGTGGGGAAGAATTGAGGATTGTGGTGATTGTTTGGACGATTTGAGTAGGTTTTAATGGTGGTTGTAATGGCGAAAATGGTGGTGGTGCCACTAGTGGCGGGTGAATCATTCTCAGTGACGGTGAGAGCCTGAGAGGTCAGAGCAGTGTTAAGAGAAGGGCCTGTTTGGAGCAGTGAAATATTAAAATTTAGAAAACAATTGAATAGTCTGCAAAAAAAAAATGTTGTGTAGATTTTTGTTTTACTCCCTCTGTCCTGACTTTTAAAAAGTTAACTTTAAATATTTTAAATTTAAAATTAGAGTAATACTTATAGTATTTATTCCAACAGGAATTTTTATAAAATATTGTGTTTTCGGTGTAATTTGGATACATATACAAAGTATATGTATCCAAATTACACCGAAAACACTATATTTTGTAAAAATTCCTGTTGAAATAAATACTATACATTTTTTGAAAATCACAATAAATAAATAAAAAAATTAAATTGGACCAGTCCAATTTTTCGATCCCAATTTCCTGTCCGGCTAGACTTATTGTTAAAGATAACATAAATTCATATAATTTATAACCATACAACTATAAATATCATAAATTATTTAAAAAGTATAATTAATTTATAAATCTATTATTTTTAAAATTTAAATAAATTATATCAATTTTAAATTTAAAAATAATTTAAATTAAAATTTTAAATTAATTTAATAATTCGGGATGTAAGGAGTATAATTAGTAATGATAGCGACTTTATATTAAGTTATTAGTACATGCTATGTATCTAATTAAAAAATAAATAAATATAAAAGTAAGAGTTATAAAATATGAATGAGAATAAGAAAGAAGATAGAAGATAGATATTTAAGAAAAGTGACTTTTTTGTTCTTCCTTAATAATATAAATAAATAATAAAAAATAAATTTTAAAATATTTCTATTTACATGGTTATAGTAATATTGTTTCGCACTCTTAAGTCAAATAGAGTTTTAAGTACTTTCAATTTTTTACATATTTTGTTCATCGGATTGAATTTTGTTAATTTAAAATCATTCATTTTTAGAATAAAATATATAACTTATAATCAGACTGGAATTTGTTAATTTAAAATCATTTATTTTTAGAATAGAATATATAGCTTATAAATGAAATTGGAATACCCCACGGATTAATTATTAAGGATTAACTATCATATTTTTAACTTTTAAATCTTTAAATGAATTCAAATTAACTTTAAAATTTAAACTTTTGCAAATTATCGGAAGTGGTTAGTATGAAATTCATTTTTGAGTAAATTAATCAATTAACCAATAGAATACTGATACGTATACGAGACTATATGTGTGTTAACATTCTATTGATTAATTAACTAACTTACCAAAAAAAAACTCCATTTTAACTAGATCCCAATCTATATAACAAAATACAAATGATTTTAAATTTTTCGCTCATCCTAATAAATCATCTGGGCCGTTCAAAGTATGAGATAAACCTCACCGTCCATATTGTCAGAAGCACGGGACTATTGCTAGTCTATCTAGCAAAATACAACTGATTTTAAATTTTCCACTCACTCTAATAAATCATCTAAACCGTCTAAAGTTTGAAATAAATCACACCGTCCATGTAGTGCCGGAAGCACGGGACAACTAATTCTCATACATAATAAAGTATACACACAAAACTTCATTTCATAAAGAATAAATAAATCCTTTAAAATATTACAAATCTTTAATTAATAGTATCATAAAACTGGCAATTTGAAAGATTTTGCAGCGTAACAAGGTAACACAGTTTGTGTTCAAGTGCATCACATCTCCCAAAAATACTTCCACCCGTTGACAAAGTAAAATAAGAATCCATATAAAAATATGATGTCCAAGTAATTTTCATGCTGGAGAATTTGAAATGGTCCGTCACATGCCATCACCTCCCATCATCTGCAAAATAGGTACCCATGGTTCCATTACTGATTTAGGAATCACTTTCAGATTATTCTATTTGTTATTATTGTTTGTTCCATTATTAAGATTAGGGCTGTAAATGGTAACCGGAAAATTTGTATTCGTCCGCATCCGTATTCGAAAAAAAACGGATATTATTCGTATTCGGAAAAAAACGGATATATCCGTATTCGGTTTAAAGGTATCCGTAAATAAACGGATACGAATACGGATATAGGCGTATTCGTATTCGATTAACATCCGTCCGTAAATATATCCGACAAATACGGATATCCGGATTCCGATATCTGGAATCCGTATCCGAATAACTTATATATATATATACACACACACACACACTTAATATTTACATTAATTAAGTTATTAATTAATGTAAATTATTAATTAATAGTTTACCTATATAAGTTGTTAATAATTTAATATATATATATATATATATATATATATATATATATATATACGGGGAGGATCTAAAGCGGACCAAAAGAACGGACCAAGGAGCGGACCAAGGTAAAAACACGCGGATTTCAGGGTCTGGGTCGGAAAAACACGCGGGTTGACCCTAAAACCCGCGTGTTTTTGCCTTGGTCCGCTCCTTGGTCCGTTCTTTTGGTCCGCTTTAGATCCTCTCCGTATATATATATATATATATATATATATATATATATATATATATATATATATATATATATATATATATATATATATATTTATTAATAACTTACATTCATTGATTAATCACTTACATTTATTTATATAAGTTATTAATATATACGTGTGTGTATATATATATATATATATATATATATATATATATATATATATATATATATATATTAATAAATCATAACTTAGATTCATTAATTAATCACTTTAACTTATATTCATTAATTAATCACTTTAACTTATATTCATTAATTAATAACTTACATATACATATATATATAAGTTATTATATATATACACACATATATATTAATAACTTGCATTAATTAATTAATAACTTACATATATATATATATACAAAATATACACACACATATATATATTAATAACTTATATTCGTTAATTAATCACTTACATTCATTTATATAAGCTATTAATATATATTTATATATATATATATACACACACACACGTTTAATGACAACGGTCGAGAGGCGGAAGCAATGGACAATATAATTTTATTGTTAAAATGTGTTAGGTCTGAATTAATTTAAAATTAATCTAGAAGGGAGAGTTAAATAAATTAACTCACGTTTATGAATTTTTGGGTGGAGAGAGTATTTATCACTTTCATTTGCCTAATTATTTAGAAACTAGAAGTCCAAATATGTAAAATAAGTTCAATGTCAATTTTGAATTAAGTTAGATTAACTAGTTGTCACACATACATTATAACTCGCACTCTCCATAAATATAACGAAATCAAATAATTTCTTATAACCATGTAATTTATTTATTGAGGATAAATAATAAATAAATCTCCCATAAATATTACTATTCATTTATTAAATATTATTATTTCTCTTTTTTATTATTTAATAAAATTTGAAAGAATAATATTGAGATTTTAATTTCAATTTGATCCATCAAACAAAGTATCGGTTACATTATTGAATCTTTTTATTTTCACCCAAAACGTCAATTAGCATGTTCCTCCCTTTATGATTAGGATGTTTAATTAATATGTATGGTTTAAATATTAAATTGTGTTTAATTAATATGTATGATTTAAACTTTAATTTTTTTTTCGTAAATATTTTGAATGAATTTTATATTAGGTTACTGATAAACGAATTCGGATATTCGGATATCCGAATAATTTGTCTATTCGGATAAAATAAATGGTAACGGATATTATCCGTATTCGAATATTTTTCCGAATACCGGATACGGATATTTTTTTTTAAATCCGCCGGATACCGGATACGGATACGGATAGCAAATTAGTTTTCCGGATACGGATACGGATATACCTGTATCCGTATCCGTTTAATACCGTTTAATACCGTTTACACCCCTAATTAAGATTAATGGGTTTGAGGTTGCAAACAATATTTTTTAAAAAAAATTATAATAATTACCTTAAAGATATCTCCAAACATATCCTGTAGTGGATTTTTACGTCGCACTCCATAAAACTTCTCTGCAACGACATCTAGCAACTAAACAAAGAAAAGCACCGAAATCAGAAAACAGCCTAAAAGTCGTCGTGAACTTTAGAACCACGAAAGTGGACACGCCTGTTAGCAGTCATGTTCCCAAAAATATAAGATGCGCATGGTTCTGGATATATTTCTGATGAACCAAGATTAAGAAGTGTCAAATAAGTAAGTTGATGTAGAAAACTATGAGGTTCTCAGTAAAATATTACACACCTCGTTGAATGTAGGTTCTCTATCTATACTGGATGCATAATTCTGTCTCAACATATTAAACAGCGGCAAAGAATCTCTCAGCAACCTGCATTGGAAAGAATATTGACCAACTCAATTATATCCAAGAACTATATCAGTTGTGCTTCTATTTATAAAGACACCAAATAGGAAAAACAAAAGTAGATACTTCAAAGCTAAGAGCTCTCGTTTTGATGGAAAACTCAATCTCAACATTATCAAAGAATCCGACAAATAAAGACGTGTAAATGACACTCATTGCAAAAATTTCAATAAATTTGTAACTGAACGAGTGAGGGTAAGAAGACCTTTATTTTGAATAAATTATCTGGTTCTTGATTCAACAGAAGGTGAAAATCGTGTCAGAGATTCAGAAAAATAGAAGTCCAACTCATTCGAGGTGATTCTCTTGATGGAATGAAATTTGAGCAGACGACCAGGATAAAATGGACAGGTATTGTAAGATGTTCCATAGGATGGCGAGTCCTAGGAGACAGTATAGCACCATTTAAAAGTTAGAGCTAATCTGCTCTAGTGATTAGAGACAATTTTAGGTTAGTTGATGACTTGCACAAGCTTAAAATGAGTCGTGATTTGTTCTCTGATGAGTTCTAGTTGATGTCCTTTGTTTTAAGGATTTAGTGAGCCTAAATAAAATGAGCTCTATTTCAGATTTTCATTCAACAAAAGCTTCTAACGCAATTACACATTTACACCTTCTCCTATTTATACTACTAGATATATGAGTGCTAAATGAGCCACTAACATGCACATGACTATCCTACACCATAACTACCATCACATGGTCCATGTGAGATCACAATATCTATTCATTCTCTAATATAAACTAATTAACTAAATAACATAAAATGCCCTAGGAATGGGCCTAACAGATAAGGATAAGGCAATTGCCCTGCTAGTTTTTACCATGGCATGCTTGAAATATAGTTGGGATGTACTAAAGGTTAATGGAAGTTCTTGAATTTTATGCTAATAAAGCAGTGTTCTAAAAGTCGGAGGCTCGCCGAGTCGACCAGGCCCTAGTCCTTTGATTTAGTCGTTGGCCGACTTAGTCGGGATCAAGTCGTCGATTAGTCGGTAAAGTCGGGGCAAATCGGAACAAATCGGACTGTTGCTGCTTCTTCTTCGACCGACAACGACTTCTTCTTCAACCGACGACTGCTACTGCCGACGACGACTTCTTCTTCGACCGACGCCGACTTCGACTTCTTCTTCGACCGCCGACGACTACTTCTTCCTCATCAGCAGTTGCTGCTGCCGCCGCCGACGACTGGATCGCAACTGCTGCTGCTTCTCCTTCTTCAATCGACGACTGGATCGCAACTGCTGCTTCTTCTCCTTCTTCGATCGACGACGCCGACCGCTATTGCGGCTGCTTCTCCGACGACGGCTGGATCGGCTCGTCTCTCTCTCTCAATTTCTCTTCTTTTTTTTTGTAAATACTAAATAGTTTACCATCAACTGAATAGTGATATAAGCCTTATAAGGCATAAGCAGTTTGTCGGCAAACTGGCCAAAGTGGGTAAAATTATTATTTTTTTAATTTTTTTGGTTTTAGTTAATTAGTTCCTTAGTGGGCATTAAAGAAAAGGTTGGATAAATTAAATTAGTTAATTTTTAGTTAATTGTAATATTTCATTTTAAATTTTAAATTTTTTCAACTTCATTTATAAATTAAATTATTAAAATCTGACTGTGGTGTTTGAAATCCGACTAGCCGATTAATCTCCGATTAATCCCCTAGTCGCTAGTTGGTAGCCAACCGACATGGGACCGACTAGCGACTTTTAGAACACTGTAATAAAGTGATACATAAGGATATGAATTCTACTTATCAATTTATCCAGAAATAAAAAATTAAAAAATTGAACTCTAATTAATCAAGAAAAGGAGTAAGGATACGAATTCCACTTTTTATTTTTATTTTTTTATGCAAGTAATACATCAAGGTTAGGGGAATATCAGTTTGGAGATTAGCATGCTTATAACCAACTTCGTGTCTCGAAGATCAAGTATGTCTCAAGTGATACTAATTCTCCTCTAGCACTCTCTAGGGATAGTGCGGATATTTAATGACTGATCTCATGAAAGTTGTTCTTGAATTTTATGCTAACAGGGTTGCAAGGATATCAATTCTTCTTATTCCTCAAGGTCAGGTATCACATTCCTAGAAGTTTGGTGCCTAGCATGTATATAAGCTTATAACTAAGATCTTCATTTGCTTCTTTGGGAGGACTGGACTGAAAGGCAAGCTCAAATTTTCTGTGCTCAATCCTCGTCCTTTATCTTTTTCGGGACAGCGTCACTTACCAGGCATAAATAAAAAGATCAGAGAAGGATTAGTTAGGAAGGAGAGATAAAAAGATAATAGAAAGAAATAGGAGCATTAGAATGATATAGAGCAAAATAGAGAGTATGGACTTAAAGAGAGAAAGATATCAGAGTCATCCTTGTATGAATCGGAAATTCTCGTCTTTCCCTCGTCTAATCGTTCAAGAGAATTTCTTTAGAATTCTCTATTTTACTAATCTGTTTTTCTACAAAGTTAGTCGAAAATCTTTGGTCTGAGTCTCACTATCAATCCCAAATTCCCAAAATCACTTGCTTATCTGATCGAATGTTTGCATTCCTTAAATTTTCTCCCACTGTATTGAACATCCTCTTTTATCAATATAGGTAAATCATCCCTGAATCTGTTCAATTGTGCCTCTAATTGATGCAACTTATCATTAGTATAATTTCTGAAGTTTAGGAAGGCCTCTTGTAATGGAGGATGTGATCTGAAAACTCCTGCCAGAACTGAAGCACTTGAACTTCGGCTTTAAGATCAAATTAAGATCTCAGAACAATGAATCTTAGAATTCAAGGACGTATCAAGCTAATGTCAACACTAACTTGATTTATAGAGTGAGTGAGCTGCTTAGACTATCAAATTCATGGCAATCCAAGGAGAATTTGAATCTACCAAAATATTTTGATACTCGGTTCAACAATGCAACTAATATATAAATTAGGTGAACTGTTAGAGTAGTTGAGCTTGCAATGATAGGTAAAGTTTCAAAGGAAGCTATTATGCTTTCATGTCAGATGTTACTAAGCACTAGAACACAATTATAGCAGAATTTCAGCATACTTGAGTTTGAATTGCCAATTGAGCTTTGGTTTACAAATAGAAAGTGTAGATAATTGCAAACTTAGAATGAAGTGAATCGCATTAGATTTGAAAAGCAATTGTAAAGTATTCCCACCGTATATATGGTTTTCTACTCAGAGAGTTGGAGAATAATTAAAATTTTCATTCCAAGGATTAGCTTCCACAGTCTTATGGGGATCCTGGCTTTCTTTAAATTCGAACATAGAGAAGGGAAGTAAGTAAAGTAGCAGACTTGATGATATATTAAAACCTAGCAGCTGCCAAAGCCTTCAAACTTACAGCAGTGTCATATAATACTTCTCCACAATATAAATAAGTGAACAAATAAACAGATATATCAATCGTAGAAATGCCATCCAATATTTCTCCACAACATAAATATACCAAGCATCGAAGTTGAAATTCTATATACACAACTTACGTTTGTAAAAGGTAATTGATGAACTGGATCAAATTTGATTGTGGAAAGTCAAGCTCCTTAGACTGCACTTGCTTCTTTACTTCATCCATAAGATAGTTAGCGTCTCTCAAGTTACCTAATGATAAATACCTAATACAAAAAGTGGTTCCAATATGAGACTTCATTGACACGTGAAAGATAAAGCTCCTAGTAAACAGGAAATCTGAAACCATATATCATGCAGTTTCGAGACAGACAGATTAAAGATAATACTAATGCATACCTGTTTGTAATCGTTACAAAAATCTTCACTATATGTTTATAAATTGTTGGAAGGAACCTTAAGTTATCAACATAAATTAGGTGTCTGGATTGAAAAGACTTTACCTCAAGTTTATAGTATTACTATTACACTGCCATGAAGCTCAAGGGAAAAGTAACATTAAGGTTTTGAATTTTGACACCAGGACTGTCTGGACAGAGTCGAGGACATTTTGTGGGCCAATTAGGGTCGATTTCCAGTAAAGGAGGAAATATATCAAACCTAGTTAATAGGTTGTTCATAAGTAACAAGATCAACGATATTGAATTGCTAAATACAACTTTTTAAAAACCATTGGCTTAAGTTAATAATTTATATATATATATATATATATATATATATATATATATATATATATGTCTCTCTGTGTGTGTGGAGGGTTTAAAGTCTAATTTTCTTGAGTTTCTCTCTCTGCCGCAAAACAGAGTATCATAGGTGAGATTTTCTGGGATTAGGTGTTTATTTGGAATTATTTATGGATGCTTGCAGTTTAAAATTGATGAAAAATAAAAGCCCAGAGGATTTTTCAATTTATTGGAGTAGGTTTGGTTAGGCTTTTGGGGAAATCAATATTAACTCAGTGTAAAATAAGGGAGACTCAGTAAGTTGGAGTTTGAGATGATAATGAACAGGTGAGTTTGAGGGTTTTGGGTTTGTGATTAGGGTTTTGGGTTTGCGATTAGGGTTTGTAGATTTTTAGTGTTTATAGAGGATGAAGAAGATGATGCCTAGGAAAACTAGATCCGATAAGAACGATCCTTTTTATCTTACGCTCAAGATATAGAAAAAAAATCTGCTCAATCACAAAAAACACTTTTTTGATTGGATGGAAATGAATGTAGAAATACTAAATCGCCACATATCGAATCTAGTAGTAGATAGACTATGCGTGCCGCCTTCGCTCCTCAACCCGGAGTTCCTGTTGTAAGTGAAGAAATATCTGTGAATAGAGAAAAGAAAAAAAAAGAATAGAACAGCTACAATTCCCATAAAGAATTCATGAATAAAATCTCATCAAATTATATCACGGAATGCTCGACGAGAGCGTCTCTCCTTAAAGAGCCATTAGAGCAACGGTTTTCCCTTATAGAGGCTCGCTTCTTCAAGTTCCGCTTGTTACTTTTCATTTTGATTGGAGTATGTTTTCAGGGGTATTCAATGGAATCTTTTTGTGAGTGGAATGAGAACCTTATTCGACTTCCTCTGCAACCTGTTCGAATTTTTGGTCTAGAATGGAGAAGTACTCCATTGGAGAGAACGGATGGATAATGAACAGGTGAGTTTGAGGGTTTTGGGTTTGTGAATAGGGTTTTGAGATTTTTAGTGTGTATAAAGGATGAGGATGAAAATGATGATGCCTATGAAAACTAGCTCTGATAAGAACTTGAAGAAGAAGAAGGCTTGAGAGCTAAGGAATGGATAAACAACTATTTAAATTTATTTCATGAAGATAAACATTACAATGAATAAACCACCCTTTAATTTTATTTCATGAAGATTTACAATGGATAAACCACCCTTCAAATTCATTTCATACATGAAGATAAAAGTTAAAAAATTATTCTCTTATAAGAACTACAAATGCACCATGGGTACACTATCACCCATGTGCTAGCTATTTCTAGAAAAGTTTACTAAATTAACAAGCCTGCAACAAAGTCATATGTCGTTTCGACATATGGAAAGTATCTGAAACCTAATTGTACCCGGACATCTGAGTAGAACTAATTTTTTATCATTACTAATGATAATTTGTGAGTTGTGACCGACAAACATAAAACATAAAGTATAACCCAAAGATCACATCAATAGATGTTTGTTTGAAATTTACTAAATGGAATTGGAAGAGAAGAAAACATATAATATAAAATGGGTAATATACACTTGTCCCTC
This sequence comes from Panax japonicus, assembly GCA_020205505.1. NCBI lineage: Eukaryota > Viridiplantae > Streptophyta > Magnoliopsida > Apiales > Araliaceae > Panax > Panax japonicus. Next base: position 83,493,057 of record CM035113.1, read on the forward strand.
GAAGTATAACCCAACTTACAAAATCGACCCTAATCTATAAAAACTAACAAATGAAATTCCGAAGTACATTTAAGTGAGCAAAATTGGCCCTCCGGCGATAACTTTGGCCGAAATGTTGATGTATAACAACAAAATCATGTATTGATACTATTTTAATACTTTTTAACTTATTTTAATGTATTTAAAGTCATTTAATTGTATTTTCTTGTATAAAATAAAATAATTAAATAGTATAAACATGTATATACATATAAAATAAATAAATTTTCTACACATAAAATAATTAATTCCATTAATTAAATTAAATAACTAAATTGAGTAATTTAATCAAATAAAATAGTTAACTCCACTAATTAACTTAAATAAAATAACTAACCCAACTAAATAACTCAAATAAAATAACTAACTCAATTAATTAATTCAAATAAAATAATTGACTCCACTAATCAACCAAGTAAAATAATTAAAAATGACTAATTAAAATAACAAAATAATTAACTCAAATAAGATAATTAAACCCACTAATTAATTCAAGTAAAGTAATTAAAAATAACTAACTAAATAATTATTTTACTTTGTTGATTTAGTGGGGTCAATTATTTTATTTGAGTTAATTAATTGAGTTATTTATTTTATTAAAGTTAATTAGTGGAGTTAATTATTTTATTTGAGTAAATAAACAAATTTAATTATTTTATTTAAGTTAGTTAATGATAATATGATATTAATTATTTTATGTGTTATATGGTAATGTAGACTATGTAATGAATTCTATTTATTTTATATAGTATATACACATTTATAACATTAAGTCATTATCTTATACAATTAAATGACTTTAAATACGTTGAAAAAATATTAAAATTTTATAAATACATGACTTTACAGTTAGTGTCCGGGAGGGTCAATTTTGCTCACTTAAATGCACTTGGGGGTGTGTTTTATTAGTTTTTATAAATTAGGGTCGATTTTGTAAATTGGGTTATACTTGGGAGGGACAAAAGTGTATTTTGCCCATATTATAAAATTGCAAATCTTAGAGCAACATGATCTAGATAAGGTGTTCAACAACCATAACAAATGAAAACTTTTGGAGTATCGTCTATCTATATGTACTTACATTAAAACTGCCCGTGCAATTGCCAAATCATCTTCACCTGGATAGCACTGCATATTCAAACAATATATAAGTTGAACCACAAAGCAATCATTATCTCAAAGAAAACAACTGTATTACTCATGACTACAACCATGAAAGCGAAAGGCTACAGTTTTTAATGTTAATATAGATAACATGGTAGAGAGTTAAAAATGTACAACTTCACGAAAGTATGTTAGTTTAGACAAGGCACACCATGCATGAATATTTTACATGTAGAGAACTTCACAAAGAAATGGTAATCTAGGACGGATCAGACAATGTGTTTTATGATGCTTAGAAATAATAGGATGCCAAAAAAATTACTATATTGTTCAGAAATAAGACTTCCTCCTCTAAAAGTTATATTGACAAAAGACACTTCAATGTAATTAGAACCTAAAAGCAACAAAATTAAATGAATTTAGATGGAAAGTCAGACAAACCAGGGATGAATATAGTTGCCTAATAGCAGTTCTATGGTCAAACTTATGAAAAAGGTCCAATAAAAAAGTAGGAAGGCTAACCTTGCCCATAAAATTTACTAGAGTTGAAGCGAACTTCTCTGGATTTTTCCCTCGAACAAAATGGAAAGACACTCTAGCCATGTCCTGCACGGCAACATATATTGATGAACATCCCACTGAACCATAAGATTAACAACCATGCAAGCTATAAGTGGAGTGGTTGTAGTCTAAGTTTATTCACTGCGAAATAATTCTCAAATGAGTTCTTGCAAATCCAACTAAGTAGAAGTGCACTATTGCAAGGCCAATGGAAACTCATTACATCTACTTTTGCAAATAGTCACACTTTCACTTCAAGCGGGCCATAATGTAGGTAACTTCACAATGACATCTTTTAAGGGATAGTAAACATGGATAAAAACATACGAGATTTAAACTAGGCCGGTATAAGTTGTCCAATAATCTTATCTGCCATTGCAGCAACTATCAGGTTTGGACTTGACCATTTTTATGAGTCAACATTTCACAAGTTTTTTTTCTTCTTTTTTCCCAACCATGGTGGACCCATACTTACTTACCCTTAGGAAGTGCGGATAAACCCCAGGGTTCACGCAATACTAACTGCGCACACAAGGCAATTCCATACTAAATTATGTGCTAGTGCTCCAAGGGGATCATTGCCGCGGTGGAGTATTAAAACATTTCATAAATTTTGTCATGATCCTACAAATTTGTATCTAAAACTCCATCCATAAGTGGAAAGAAAATTAAAATGATCTTCTTGTTCCCCAAAACATGTACTAAGCCATGCTGATGTATTTTTTCACAAAAGTAATAGATACCCGATAATTTTGTATTGATCACCTCAACTGTTTTATAAACAGCTTAGCATACCTGGTAAACTTATGAATCGGGACAAGGAGACAGACAGAACTGAAGAAGCAGAGTGATGCTTGTGTACTCCCACTGCCCCATTATTTGTCGGACAGATTAAACATTAAAGAGTTGTCAAGATACATTTACATATTCTGTTTTTTACTCCCTCCGTTTTACATAATTCATTTAATTTGGAGTCCTGGGCAATACAATTATGAAAAGTGTAAAATATCTAAAAAGTACTACTAATTATAAGATTGATTGTTTTCAAAATTTAAATTAGTCAAACTAATTTCAAATTTTGAAAATAACTCAAATTGACTTTAAAAAATCAAATTTGAACTTCGATTTCAGAAAGGAAGGAGTAATAAATTTTTATATTAAACTTTCAACTATATAAAAATATACTGTAATATATAATGTATTTTACATATCTTAAATTTTGTAAACACACACAAAAAAGGGGGGACAACTAAAACGGATGGAGGGAATATGTAAATTAAAAAATATATATTGGACCCTAAAGTAGATGTCAGACTTACCACCTCAGGGGATTCAGAGTATATATACTCAGCTAACATGTCATGTATTTCAGGAGATCCATTCCTAGGAGCTCCAAATTCCGTAGACCACCTAGGAGCAAAAAAAAGTGACATAGTTAGGGTGCATCAGTTGTGCCAAACAATATAGTTAACTTCACTATACAGAAAGACGTCCACCCTCTCTGTCCCACTTTACACATAAACCTAGATATATGTACATCCAATATTGAATATAATTCCACAAGATCGAGTTCCATTTAGGAAAGGGATTGTACTCAACCTTTAGGATAAAATAAGAGATTCTATTAATAAATTAAAGAGAATACAAGAAGATGGAGAACAAGGAGTTCAACAACCCTAAAACAAGTTAAATAAATTAGAAAACATTTAAGCAATGGCAGCTCTCCAAGCTCTCATGGTAGAAAGCCCACAGAGAATCAAAAAATGAACCTATCTCACAGCTCTCCATTCTCTACAAAGATTAGATACAGAATTACCCATAAAGGCATCCATTTACTGTACCTTCGGCCCCCATGTTAGGCGGGCAGGATTCTTTTTTATCATCAATACAATCCTCGTTCACATTTTTTTGTTATTTTTATCAATGAATAGATCTCTTTGCTTGGTAGAAGCCCACAGAGAAGCGAGAAAATCATCCTATCCAACACAAAAGAGGAAAAAAATAATTTGTCCCTTAAAAGCAAAGAATTCATTCTAAACTCGTATGCATCTTACTTATTCTAGATTATACCAACTACCACTCTTTCCATTCTTGTCCTTGGTTGTTCTCAGTCTTCATTGTGCTAGACATCATTGATATTAGCACAAGGGGTCATTCAATCTTTACTATGCTAAATGTTAAACAATATGGACACTAGTCAAGGCCACTTAAAGAGGTGAAACAGCTAGAAAATTATAAACACAAATTTCACTCACAACAAAGGAAAAAGCAATGGAAGAAAATCTCACCTAATTGCAGCTTTTAGAAATGATGAGCAGCTCTCAACACGTGTTTTTGCTGCTCCAAGTGCTTCAGAAATTCGTTGCATGTCATCATCTGCCAAATCCACGTGCTGTGGTACAGGAATTCGAGGAAACTTTTCGTAGATTTTCCTGACACGGTCTAAGATCGAGTTTTTGTCATATCATGAAGAAAAGAATTTTTGGAAATATTTGGATTTCAAACAACCACAGGTACTAAAAAGAATGCAGTTAAACAATATTATGTACACTTTGCTTCAGAGTCTAAAGCAGGCTATTAAAAGTTGGAATAAGGAGGTTTTTGGAAATTTGTTTCAAAATATTAAGAAGGCTAAGGCGACCAGAGGTAGTGAAACTAACTCGAACGATAGGGAACCCTCGATCTTACCCTCAGGAGGTGACTATAGAAGGAGCTGGAAAGGCTTAATAAGCACATCTCCAGTACGCTTAGCTTACACCTTATTTAAACTTTTACAGGAATTTTCAGCACATTTTTACAAAAAAGAAAATCACCTTTCTAGTATCTTTATGGGTTTCTGTGGGGTATTTAGGGATTGTCTATCTCCGGTTTGCAAATGGATTGGGGGACTACTTAATTTTAGGCTTCCATAGTTTCTTTTGCTTAAGATGTTATACTTTAGAGGAGTGTATATCCCCTTATCCTTTTTGTACTTGATCTCCATTTAAATAAAATATTTCTCTTTTATTTAAATCTTATTTAATTACAGGATTCCTCGATTATTACCAAGTAGAATTCGGCACACATGAGTACCCAGTAATGGTTTACAAAGAACACGTACAGATATTTCCAAATAGTCCGACTCTCCGACATCAATAGTAATAAATCAGAACCATTTTACCATCATCACATTCCTAATTGAATCGCATCAATTTTGAATTTAAAAATATCTCAAATTGACTTTAAAAAGTCAAAATAACTCTTATATTTTGGAACAGAGGGAGTACTTAAAAGCAATCTACCTGTTATAGTTTCCATGGATTTAGGCTAAATGATACTACAACAACCTATGATGTTATCAGTTATCCCTAGTCAAACCTATTCACTAATCCCTATATTGTTTTTGGTTCACATCTTTGATCTGCACAACCTGCAGAATGTGAGAGACATTGACCGCTACAAGGTCCACAACAGCATACTTGAATGTCCAACAAGGCTTGACAACTTGGCTTGCATACATTATATTATGTTTGTTTCAATTTTCTCCTTTGAGGTATTTTTTACCATGAAGAAATCATACATATTAAGAACATATAAAGCTCCTTTAAAACATGAATGAGGGTGAAAACAAGTACTCTGGTAATTTTGATGTGCGTAGAAATGCCCCCTTACCTTAGGACCCCTGTTTACCGATATCACCAGTACTCTTTGTTGTATTTCAAGGACCACCTACTGCAATTAGCTATTTTTAAGCTGTTGCACATCTTGTTTTAGTATCGACCATTTGGAACTTTATTAAATTTTGAAGAATCTAAAGTCAACCAATCCTCGTGGCAGAAGCACATATGTGAACAACAAAAAGCAAATCAACTAATCAAGAAGACTATAAACTTCTCCAGCTCCAGGTGTAATTTAATCAATAAGTCAGGCAGCCAACAACCCTAAAAGGCAAAGTACAGGAAAGAGGATTGAGCTAAAGGAATGCCATCATGCCACTTAGATGAGAATTAATAACCCCCTCATGATGAGGCCAGGCTTGTTATTCATACAGCAGAGAATTACAAGGTTCAATAGTGTACAGTTTAGCCAAACTTGTGAATGCAAATCTTGTTGGCACAGAAGACATCCCCAAAAGCCAAGCATATGAGTAAAAGTGTAAAACTAAGATGATTTTGTTTCATATATCTCAGAGTAGCCAAGGTCATTCCAGGTATCATCGCCAGCTTCTTTGCTTGGTGCAGAGACTCTAGCTCATGTATTAGGTTGATTCTCTTAGAGAGACTAAGTCCATTCTATTTTCAAGCCATGTTTCCTATAGAGGCCCCTTTACAACGCCAAGGGGTGATGAGGAACTTTGATTGTGATGCCAAAGGAGTAATCAAAGCATGTGCCCCCGTGCATAAATGTTGAGCGGTGAGGACCAAACAGAACTTGTGAAAGAAAAAGAATCTACTAATGATCTAACTTTCTTGAAAGACAAAGAGACCACCTTTCCACATATAAGAGTGTGTGTGTGTGTGTGTGTGTGTGTGTATATATATATATATTAGTCTGCCATTCCCCATGAAATATTTGTCTATTACTTCAAAAAAAATATTAGGTTTAAATTCAATTATACTCTACCGCCTATAATCTAGAGAAAGGAAGAGTTGACAAAAGAATAACACCACAAATAAGATGAATAAAAAATTAAACTGACCAAGACTATCCACGTCATAGAGAACTTTGGCTTTAACAAGGTTCTCTACAAATAGCACAGCGAGCTCAGCCCCACAAATAACCTGAAAATTGAATATGTAAATATATGTCAATGTGGCGGATTCCGTAAGGAAATAAGAATGATATGTTATACATTTGTAACATATTTTCAAGAAAGAATATTTTTATGACAATATAAAAACCTTTGTAAACAACATTTACATTTTATAAATTGAGCTTGCTGCCAGCCTGCTAAACAAATCTATAATCCACAAATTCCAAGGGAGAGTCGTACAACTTTGCATCTCTACCATCTTATGCGATGTTACCTATATTTTAAGATATATACTGGATGAAACATTATAAAAACATATAATTAAAGAGACGTAATTATGGATCCATTGGAATTAAAATTCAATCTCTCTTTCTTTGAAGGGCATTAATGTGTTCTAGTGATGCCTCTGACTCCATCGTAAGGAAGTTATATGAATCAAAACCTTCGAACAACAATAGCATCATTCTAAAAGAAAAACATATTCTATCTGAAGTAGGAAAGCTCTTCCTTTTCCTTTTTCCTTCTTTTTTTCACATTACCTATCACTAAGATGTATAAACAGAAGAGGAGGCGAGGTTTTAAATTTATACAACAAAATGTAGGACTTTGGTAAGAACATATTGAAGTACAAGATCCCCACCATCACAGTTCAAACTTCAAACTCATATGAGTGTCCATATTACCAGAAATAAAATTAGAAGACCTTCACCAATAAGGTTGAAACCTAGTTGGTGGCCATATTAGTCTAATAAAGACGAGCAAACCCAAAACCATGTTTTTATCAGTTAACACACCCTATGTCGCTGTTTTGTCTTCTTTTCTACTAAAATTTTCCTCTATGCAGTTTCTGATAATTACTTAAACCACACACATTAGTACAAAATGGCACACTAGAAAGACTAGCATCACCTGTTCATGTTCCAACTGGATGCAAGCACCAGCTTGAAGAATATCCAAGGCTTCAGAATACCTCTCAGCAGACACATATCTGTAATAAAGCACACATTTTTTTCAAAAACCAAACATTTGCGCACAAAAGTAAGGTCTACAGACAAAAATTAACTGCAGCCATATTATCAGCAAACAAGCATACAATTACAAATATACATACATATAAATATACATATATATATATATGGAATTTTTTTACCTTGCAGTAACAGACTTATACATCTGTTGAGCTCCATAGTGATTGCCTTCTTTCACTACTTTTTCAAACTTGTCAATATTCTGCAAATAATATCAGCCAAAAACAATTCTGAAAATTTTAACCCATTGCATACAATGTACGAATGCTTAATCCTAATAAGAAGTTGCAATCAGGCAACAATTTCACATGAATTTCAGTATACACCATGATGAATTGAGAAACGAAAACAACAAAATTCAGAAATCGAATAGGATATAGAGATTAAAGGAGAGGGAAAAGTATGAAAATTTGAATTAATATAGTAATACCTCCTTAGCCGGAGGTAGTGTTCCTCTCTTAGCTCTCTCCCTCGACATGGCCTCTCGAAATTCGTATTTCCAACACAGATCTCTCTCTTCTCCCCCCCTCTCTCTCTCTCTATGTACCTATCTTCCGAAACAGCCCGGGTCAAATTACGTTCGTGCCGAAGGAAATTGTACCATAGGCTGAAAAGGCGTACTTTTACCTTTGTAGTATACAATTGTCGTCTCGGATATTTAAAAAAAATCCCCTTTTTTTTTTTTTTGGAACCATTAGGATGAACATGGTGCGGTTTGAAATTCAAATTGAACACAAAATCGTTTATATGTAGTTTGATAAATTCAAAATTACATATGAAATCGCTTGTAATCGGTGCGATGCGATTTTGAATCGTGCAGTACGGTTTCATTTGGTGCGGTTTCGATTCCCAAACCAATTGATACAACAAAATTTTATACATTTTAAATTAATAATTTAGCATTGCACAATATTAAATATCACGTTGATAACACACACAACCCTACTTGTAATGTTTTGTCAAAACAAAAGCTAAAAATAATAAAGTAATATGATGTAAATTATTAGAATAGAATATAGTAGAGTAACAAAAGCTAAATACAATCTTTGCTACTCTACTCTTAGTAGCAATATGTTGTAATATCCTTAGTAACAATATGTTGTAATAATTTACAAGGTAGTCTACCATATTATAACATATTGTTACTAAGAGTAACTCAATCATATTACAATATATTGTTAACAAATATCATATTACAATCATAATACAAAGAGTCAAAAATATTATAATTACTGTATCAATATGGTGCGGTTTCGGTTTTATACGTGTGGTTTTGGCTAGTAACCAAATTGAAACAGTAAATTTGGTTTTTCAACTCACCTAAAACCACCACATACGCCGAAACCGTTGTGTTAGGAATAAGTATGTGAATGATATTTCTATTTATGTATGATTTGATTATGATATAAATGAATGAATATGCAAGTTACTTGCATTAAGAAAAGCTGTAAAGTCCTTTGATAGATAATAGGAACATATGTACAAGGACTTAGAATGAATTGATCAAATATGTTATGTTAGGTTGATGTACAAGGAAAACATCTTTGTAAAGTCCTTAAAAAGAAATGATGTACAAAGACTATAAATATAGAAATATCAAGCTTGTTAGGTTGATCTTATAATGTAATAGATAGGCTTGTCTGATCGTCGAGCACTGCACCAGAAATCGTAGTCTGTCAGGAGAGTCAAGGAAAACTCAAGAACTATCAAGGCAGAATCGTAGTCTGCAAGATGGTAGATCTCAGAGTTCGTAGACTGCTAGAAGAGACAAAGAAGGATCGTAGTGTGTCGAGAAGAACTTCCTTGGAGCCGTAGTCTGCTGAGGAAGCCATGTTCAGAATCGTAGAGACAACATGTATAAGAGCCGAATGAGCTTCTGTCAAAGCCAAGTCAAGAATCGTAGACCACACTCGGAGTCGTAGAGTCTACTGGTCATATAAGAGCCAGATCAGATGAAGACAACAAGCTTAAGGACAGAAATCGTAGAGTGTCAACATCTGATCTCGGAGTCGTAGTGTCTGCAACACCAAAGCTAAATCGTAGAGTGCAGAACTAAGGCTTCAACAGAGGTGCTCACAACGCTAAGACAGAATCGTAGAGTAAACACGATTCTCAACAAATGAGCACTCCCAGAATATCCAAAGTACGAAGCCTCTGGTCTGAGCTGCAAAGATACATTCCACCTAAAGGAAACCAGAGAGCACTCAACAAATGGCATGCAAGCTAACAAAAGATCTAAGCACCAATCCAATCAACATCCAGATTGAGTTGTGAAGCCATTTAAGATGAAGTCTTCCACAAGTTGATCAGAAGAATACTTCAGTAAAAGGGACTGACTAAGGAAAGTTAGCAAGTGCAGTAGCTGTCAAGAGAACAGAAGATAGCGATCTTGGAGTCAACCAGGATCGTAGTGTTTGCCAATAAAGCAGGAACTGTTGTAGTCTACACAGAGATACTGGCCAGCTTCTGAAGAACAAGGCTAAAGTGATTAAGCATGGGTCAGTCCATTGATGATAAGTAAACGGGAGATCGCAAGAAGAAAGCGAGCTGGGCATGCCACAAATCTGAGGTGTCTTGCTATTCAGAAGAGGTCAGAACAAGAAGTCACGCTATCAGTTCTTGAGACCAGTCGAGGCAAACAGAAGTGATTAAGTGCTGCACAAGAAAAAAAGAGGTGTTCTACATTAAAGATCCAATGAACACTCTTCAGGATCGTAGTGTTGTCTCAACCTGTCAATGAGCAATATTCAACAAGACACACTATGATCAGGTCCAAGAACATCTGCATCAGAATCTTAGAGTTTGGTCATCTAAAAATTGAAGCATTATCAACGGTTCAATCTGAAGACTGTTATTTGAACATTGCTAGTTGAGAGCATCGATGCAAAAAGACAGCTCCTGACATTCTAATCGAGAAGTCTGAAAGGAGAAATAAAGATGACTACCTGCCTGAGACATCAAAGTGACATTTCTGACGGGATAGGTGAAACAGTAGACTGCAGTGTTAGAAAGATGAAAAAGGGGATGTCATGTCACATCTGCAGTCTACACCAAATAACTCGAGATCTGCGAAGCAATTCAAATAACTTTCAACAGCTATATTCCAGAGCTTGAAAGATCAAGAGTTGCTGAAGTTACAGAATCGTTGAGTTGTTGGAATGCTATTGTAGACTCTATGAGTTCCACCAGAGCTTAACAGAACAAGTCTCAGTGACAGTGAGACTACGAAGGTGGAAGTGAAGCAGATTTGAAGAAGGACTCAAACAGACTAAAGCTTCACTCAACAAGATGAGAATGCCACTGAAGATGGCAGCTAAACTGAGAGCAAAGAAAGATAAGAAGATAGCATTCAAAAAAGTGGCAGAGCACAAAGAAGATCTAGAGAGACACTCTACGAATCACCATGAACCAAAAGCTGAAATAGAAAAAGTGCAGAACCATGTTTGCAAACCATTCAAGAAGGGTCAGGGAATGTTAAGTGCCAAACGAAGTCTACCAAAAGCTCAAACACTTAGCAAACCTAAATGGTGATGGTGCACAACTGACATCGGATGAAATCGAATTTGAATCACCAGGTACGTACGTCAATTTTGAGGACAACATTTCATAAGGAGGGGAGGTTGTAAGACCCCAACTTTTTATAAATAAAATTGAATTTTCTCTAATTATTATTGTGAATAATAAGGTGTTAATTTGATATAATGCTTTGGTTATGGGTGAAATGTGCAAAATTTGCAAAATAAGCAAGTGGTTATAAAATATTCATTGTTGTCGGGGAATATTCGTTTGGTCATAGAATATTCTTTTTGTCGGGGAATATTCGTACGACGGCGCAACCATTTGTGGGCCCCATAACGAAAAATAATTGGATGAATAAAATGACAAGTTTGAGTTTGTATAAATAACGACGTAGTTGTTATCGTTAACACTGTTGGAATACCCGGTGGTTAAATACAGTAATACTCGTGGTTGCACAGTAGGACACAGTATTGCATAGTATTTTTGAATTATTGATTTTTACGTAAGAAGACACTACATAATAATTGTTACAGTAATTACTATTCAATATTTTATTTTATCGATTCAATAATTATTGCGTTGATATTTTATATTATTGTTGTTTCAATAATTGTCACTGCACAGTATCTCTATTATCAGATAAATAATTCATATTATTTGAATAATATTATTAAATAGCATTATTGGTAATCTCTAAATAGCATCCTCAGTCCTAAATGATGATATTTCTGAATATCTTTGGCCTGTAGTGCAAAGATGAATGATTAACTGATGAATATATTTGGCCCGTAGTGCAAAGATGAACAGGTATTGAGATGAACATGACCAACTGGTGATACAAATAATATATTTGGCCTGTAGTGCAAAGATGAATATTTGATTCAAGATGTATATTGATTGATGTTACAGGGATAAAATATTGATGATGGACTTTTAAATCTTAGAAGATAGTAGAATTCATTCTCTACTTGACTCTTCTAATGGAGTGATGTTTCCACTACAGTTGTTGATCTAAAACTTGTTTGTCTATTATATTCTATCAGATTTTGTCCCTGTTGAAGACTACTGATAATTTATTGTATATTATCTTAAGTCATAATATTTTTTACTGGGCTAGTTGAGCTCACTATTCCCTTTTTGTTCCATTTTTCTTCTCAGAAGGTAAGAACATAGCAAGAACTAGTCGGGGTATAGAGTGATGGTTCAGGATAGTTATTTTAGTAGTCATCACTATTTGTAAAATAGTGTATCAATAATTGTAATGAGGACTGTAAGACCCCAACTTTTATGAAATAAAGATGAATTTTTTATAAATATTTTTTGAATATTATGGAGTAAATTTGATATAATGTTATAGGTATGGGTAATATTTATAAATTTTATAAAAACGCATAGTGTTATATAATTATTCGATTGGTTGGAAAATATTCGTTTTAACAGAAAATATCGTACAACGGCACAATCATGGTGGACCCCACAACGAAATTATTGTCGGATTGAGAAAATTACAAAAATACTTTATGAAAATAACGGCAGAAGTTTTTACCGTTAACTGTTGAAACACCGGTGTTAAAGTACAGTAATACGCGTGGTTGCATAGTAGCACCGGTATGATATTGATGCTTACGTGAGAAGTCACTCAGTTTGTTCAATTATTGCTACAGTAATTGCTGCATAGTATCTCACGTTATCTGATTCAATTATTGTCCATATTTTATATATTATTAAATCATTAATTGAGACAACAAAGTTATTAATATTATATTTACAATATTAACGATGTCTAAAAGTTCTGTCAAGGGAGAGGTTTGGTCACCTAATTGCGCGCCAATACGGAGAAATCCTTATGAAAAGCTCCCTCTTTCCTGGGAACAGACCTGGTCGATTAATAATGTGAATAATAATAATGATGATGAGTTTTGTTTATTAGTATTATTAATGTAATAAAACAGAAAAACTATTTATATAAAACAGAATACTTTTATAAAGTAATTCGTTTTTTAGACTATAAATAGAATATATGATATTCTATTATGCATAGTGTTTGCATAGTGTCTGCATAGTATTTGTATAGTAAAATCTTTTATATAAAACATAATACTTTTATAAAGTTATTGTTTTATTAGACAATAATTAGAATATATTTATTTTATTATGCATAGTGTTGCATAGTGCCTGCATAGTATTTTGTATAGTAAAATCCTTTTATATAAAACAGAATACTTTTATAAAGTCATTCATTTTATTAGATTATAAATAGAATATATTATATGTAAGACCCAACTTTTTAATGAATAAAATCGAATTTCCTCTATTTATTATTGTGAATAATAAGGTATTAATTTGATATAATACTTTAGTTATGGGTGAAATGTGAAAATTTTGCAAAATAAGTAAGTGGTTATAAAAAATTCAATTGTCGGGGAATATTCGTTTGGTCGTTGAATATTCTTTCTGTCGGGAATATTCGTACGACGACGCAGCCATTTGTGGGCCCCATAACAGATAACGGTCGAATGAAGAAAATCACAAAATTGAATAACAGCGTAGTTGTTACCGTTAAGACTGTTGGAATACCCGGTGGTTAAAATACAGTAATACGCGTGGTTGCACAGTAGCACACGGTATTGCACAATATTGTTGAATTATTGATCCTTACGTAAGAAAGCACTACTCAATAATTATCACAGTAGTTACTGTTCAATATTTTATTTTATTAATTTAATAATTGCTGTGTTGATATTTTATATTATTGTTGTTCAATAATTATCACTGCACAGTATCTCCATTATCAGATCAATAATTCATTATTTGAATAATATTATTAGATAGTATTATTGGCAATGTCTAGAAAGTTCTGTCAAGGAGAGGTTTGGTCACCTAATTGCGCGCTAGTAAGGAGAAATCTTTATCGGAAAGCCCCCTTTTCTGGGAACGGCCTGATTGTCATAATTGTGATTCTGTAATATTATTTGTGAATAATTAATTATTGATTTATATGATAAGGAAATATTTATTTTATGTGGATATAAATATTGGATATATTATTGTGGTTATAAATGAAGGAATTAATGCTGAGGTGTTTTATCAATATTTTGTCGGATTGGAGGTATTAAAAATTATCCGTTGGTGGATTTCGGATATTTTATTTGTTTGGAATTTGGAAAAATTCAAAGTTACATAGTTGTAGAGAATTCGATTTCGTGTGGAATAGATATAAAATTCGTATTTTTCTGATAAACGGGCTATTTTCTATGAATTATTAAAGTTTCTGATTATTGTTTAAATGATAAAACATTTTGGAAAATTCTAGAATTGGTTGGTGAGAAATGTGCTCAATTGAATTTCAAATGTGGTGGGTGGCAATAGTAACAGGTAAAGCTATCAGGTAGCAGGTTAGTCTTCTATGGCGTTCTAAGCATTTTCCTATAAATAGGGTGCTTAGTTAGAATTGAAAATCACACCAGAATTCATAAGTTTTCTCTCTTTCTCTCTATATATTATCAAGCGTATTATTGTGAGTATTTTGATACTTTGAGTGTTGCTATACGGTGCAAATTTCTTAAGCACTATATCCAGTATTCCAGCCAGAAGTATTATCTTTTTGAGGTAAGAGATGTTATTTTCTTCGTAAGTGATATTATTTCTTCAATATCATTATGCCGAAATATTGGTTGGAACTTTTTATCAAATTTGGAACTTTTCATGTCGAGGTTACTATTCATGAGTTACTATTCACGAGTTACTATTCACGAGTTACTATTCATGAATACTATTCACGAAGCATGATGATTTTTCTTATGGAATTTCTATCTTTTGGTGTCGGAGTTACTATTCACGTATATGACACTATTCACGTATACGACACTATTCACGTATACGACACTATTCACCGAAAAATGAAATTTTCTTCTTTTTGTCCAAGATGTCTATTATGGTTACTATCTTTGATTGTATCCATGTTTTGATCTTTATTCTTGAATTTTACTTCGAAATTGGTTATTATGGAGTATTATTGATCTTGGATAAACTGTAATACGAATCCCTAATATTTGATCTTTTATTTCACTGGATTCGTTTTCTTTAATATATTTTTCATCATCCTTAGTGCAAAGATGAATGATTAACTGATGAATATCTTTGGCCTGTAGTGCAAAGATGAATGATTACCTAATGAATCTTTGGCCCGTAGTGCAAAGATGAACATGTATTGAGATGAACATGACCAACTGGTGATACAAATGAATATCTTTGAACTGTAGTGCAAAGATGATTATTTGATTCAAGATGTATATTGATTGATGTTACAGGGATAAAATATTGATGATGAACTTTTAAATCTTAGAAGATAGTAGAATTCTTTCTCTACTTGACTCTTCTAATGGATTGCTTATTCTGCTGCAGTTGTTGATCTAAAACTTGTTGTCTATTATATTTTATCAGATTTTTTCCTGTTGAGAACTAATGATAATTTGTTTTATATTATCTTAGTCATAATATTTTCTTACTGGGTTAGTTGAGCTCACCCTTTCTTTCACTGTTCTCTTCTGGAAATGAGAATATAGCTGGGACTAGTCGGGGAATGGATTGACGGTCCAGATGGTTGCATTAGTAGTCCTCACTATTCTGTAAAATAGCGTATCAATAATTGTAATGAGGACCCCTTTTGAGTTTTTATACGGTCTATTAGACAATAGTTGTATTTAAACTCACAGTATATGTGTTGTCGTATTTTGCACGACAATTGTATTACTGAAGTTGTATTTATTTTTGTACCATATATTTGGCGACTCAGAATGGGTGTTGTATACCTATTTTGGGGGCGTCATAGTTGGTATCAAAGCTTAGGGATATGATCCTTGGCTAAGATGTGAGACTAGAACTAGGAGGGGAGATGGGAAATTCCTTCGCTAGTATGACCTACCTAAGTTTGTTTGGTATTTATTTGGTCGTTCAGTGTATAGGGATAATATGTGACATGTCAATTAACCCTTGTTTTGTTGCAGTGTTTGAAAATGGCATCTAAAAATGTGTGATAACAATGAAGCATATGAACCGTT